>CAUYRT010051431.1:0-10077 GCA_963574885.1 Lepilemur ruficaudatus
TCTGGCACAAAATGTATTATTTAAATTTAAAGCAGAAAATCATGTCTCTTTAAGAAACTTGATTTTAGAAAGTAAGCCATACAAAATCTTTTTAATAAAAAAAAAATCAAAGTTAAATCTTGACTTGAGTTTTAGCCAAAACCACCCTAGGACAGAAATAATTTAATTCATCCATGATCTGCTGAAGACGGATGATGTACACGGCGCTGTGCTAGCTCATGAGAGGCCTCTGAATTTCCCCTCGACATGTGCACCCTTCAGTCCACATCTTTTCCTTTGCGGAGCTCAGTAGGGCTTCCTGGCTGCCAGCATTCCTTGCTCTGGCCCCCATGTGGATGAACCTCCCCCCCTCCCTGCTTCGGACCATTCTGAATTCCATCCTGATGGAATTGTTACTACCGCCCTAGTGATAGTCCCCCAGGACTCAATTCTTCGAAAGTAATCTGATAGACCAATCCATGCCAAAGTGTTAATGGATGATGCTGCTCCAAGCTAACATATATTAGCAGTGAAACTGTGAAAATATTATGCCTTAAAACACACACACACAATGGCACAATAGTGAGAGTTTTGAACAGTGGAAGGGAGTATATAATTGGAGAGAAAGATCACTGGGTAGCCTTCTACTCACACCATAGGCGAAGCGTATAAGGAAAGTCAGCCCTTGTTGCATTTTAATCATTATCGAAATAACACATAACCAGATGCCAGCATTCTCTCTCTATATTCGCACATGTTTACAGGTCTTCCTTTGCTTTCAGCAAGCCGAAAACGAGAAGAACTAAACATGGGGCCAGTCCAAGCCACAAGCATGGCCTACAGACTCACTAATCAGTGCAGGTTTCATGTCCCGAGGGAACGCAGTAACTTAATTTACCCAAATACATTGTTCAAATCAATCAAGCCAAGAGTGTTTGAGTTCACATAAACTTCTAATAACAACACAGCAATCATAAATGTAGAATTTTAATCTGACATCTGCTTTGGAAGGGATGCACTTTCTGAAATCACTAACCACAAAGAAAAGTCCTACAACATACAGTGTTTAATTTGTGTTAATTGTTCAGTTTGGTTGTGTTCTGGTGGTAGGTATATATTTTTGGTGGTCCACAAGTGCTGTTATCATTGTGCCAGCCTATGCTCCCATGAACATGAGTCGAGTTGTCAAACTAAGATTCACGTAACAGAGGTTTCCCTTTTCTCTGGATATTAGAGACACTGAAATATCTTAGGCCCTGCACAGTGCCTTGTGAATACCCACACTGTTTTCCCCCATCACTCAGTTTCCTCATATTTAGTATTTGTTGCTTTCATTCATATACTTCCGTCTGCTTCTTTGGCGCAATCAAGAAATTCTGTAAATTTCTGAAAGACAATAGAATAACCTAAACTGAAGGTCATCTAGTCACAATTCCTTTAGCAGTGATACTCATTCTTCAAACAAATATGAAATTCTAATATATAAAACAGAGGAGCCCTGGCTTTTAAAGTTGTGGGGTTCCCTCTCTTCATCCAGCACGCTCCCCACCACCCCTTCCCCAAATCTGCCTGGTGCACTTCTCTGGAATTCCTAGGCTTGGAGGGAGCAGAGTTAGAAAACCCCTGAACTATTAATAGTACTAGTCTAACTCCTACTGTATATGGATCAGGAACCTGAGGGCCCAGGGAAGATATTAACCAGGTGAAGGTCACACAGCTTGTAAGTGGCAGATAGGACCCAATTCCAAGTCTTTGATTCTGGGTCTCGGACGCTTTCCATTGCATCAGTGGTGCTCCACAGTGGTGGCCTAGGGGTATCCCTGGGAGTCAAGAGAGGGAGAGGGCAGGGAGTGCTTCAGGCACCAGTCAGTTCTACCAGAGCACCTGGGCTTTCTATGTTCTCATTATTTAATTTTGTTTGAAGAAAGGGCTCAGCAATTAAAAGCTGGCTTGAGGAGCACTGCACACCACATGCTCAATGCCATCACCTGAAGTCCTTTGCTTAGGAAAATTAGGGGAAGGAATGATGATAATGTGGTTGGTATATGTAATTGTTATTATTATTATACTTGTTATTGATTGAAATGTACCCCTTGTTAGGCACTGTTACAGGGTTTTACATACATTGACTCTATGCATCCTGACAACAGCCCTATGAAGTAGGTACTATTTCTCTATTTTCCTGGGACACACAGCTATTGCATGATTTACAAATGTCACTCAATCGGGATGCAAACCCAAGTACTCTGAGTGTAGAATCCTTGCTTTTAAGCATTACAGCAAAATTTCATTAGCCTGGCTCAAAGATAGGAGGGTAGCTTTCAATGTCTTTTCAGAGGGAGACCTGCTTTCAGGGTCTGATCTTTAAAGCCATGTCTTCTCTGGCTTCTTCTCTCTACTCCAACCCTTCAGGCTACAGCTAAGCCATTTTATTTAACCTCATTTTGAACAAACAAACTTTTCCATTTCTGTTGGAACCTTGGCCACTTGGCCAGCAATTCCTTGGGATCTGTCATTTAAAATACCATTTCTCTCAACCCCTTCTCCCACGTGCTCTGTAAGTCCCTCGACTTCTATTAGCTCACTGTAGTTCCATTTTAGCTCTTTGTCACATTTGCTCCAAGAGCCCAGGACCCTTTGCATCTCTCCTGTCCTCTACCAGACACAAGAGCACTGGAAGCCCTTCTTAGCCACACTGCTGCCCAAACCCTGTGTGATACCCAGGATCCAGAAGCCTGTCAACAGACAATCAGCATGTGTACCACTTTCCTTCCAAACCTTTAAAACCCTCAGATACCATTTTAATATAAAAACTTCCTACCCTATGGTAGATGCATGGTTAGTAGTTTTACAGGTCTGCATAACGGCATCTTATTTTGGGGAGAAGAAAGATCAGAAACCCAAGAAACCAGCAAGAACTTAGGCTTCATTACTTCATCCCACGAGACATCGGCCCCACTCTCCTTAGCATGTGGCTAATGTCAGTAATCACAAGTCTACTTTGAACATATTTAGAGCTATGACATATTTCATGGTGGTTTACCTACAGAATCACAGCATTTACTTAAAATCTTTTATGGAAGTATATATTTCATTATATGATATAAATATTATATATATAATTGCTAAAAGCACAATAATAAAATTAAAAGACTCTAGAGGTTAGATCCTCCGATTTTTTCAATTTTTTTTACATTGACAGATAAAATTGTACGCAATGCTGTGTATAATATGATGTTTTTAAGTATATCTACATTGTGGAGTAACTAAATCTGGCTAATTAACATGATGCATTACCTCATGTAGTTATCATTGTTGTGGTGAAAACACTTTAACATCTACTCTCTTAATGTTTTTAAAGAATACAACACATTACTAACTGTAGTTGCCATGTTGTACAATAGATTTCGTGACTTTATTCCTCCTGTCTAACTGAGATTTTGTATCTCTGGACCAACATCTCCTCAACCACCCCAGTCCCTGGCAACCATTATTCTATTCTCCACTTCTATGAGATCAACGTTTTTAGATTCTACCAAGTCCTCTAATTTGTAATTCACAAAATATTTTTTATAAGAACATACAGCTATGGTATATGGTGACAGGCCTTATTCATTTCCATAACCATTATTTTTTGTAATTTATAGCTCTCTTTTTGGGGAGGTCCATCAAATTTACGGTGCTAATAACTATGTCGGTACTATTTGCACTTAATTTCCCATAATTAGCAATAATTTTTCTGAAGAGTTCAGAAAATATCCTCATTGTTCACTGTTCTGGGGAGTAGACCAAATTTCTTAAACAAGTTTCTAATAAGTACTTATCATCTTCTGGGAGATGTACAGATCTCTAAAGCATGCTTGCCAACAAGAGACCCTATTAACTAAGTAATTTTAAAATCCTTTGGGCTGTTATAACCTGTCATTTGAAAACCTCTATAGATTCTCCCAAATGAAGAAAGTTCATTACGATCTCCATAATTCAATGCTTGAATAGCCTTTGTTGTTATGATTTTAAAAGAGCATATGATATATTCATCTTAACTGAACACCCAGAGCAACTGCCTGCCCAAGGCATTTAGGAATTAAGGGTGCATTGTGCTGCAGCACAGCGTTGAACTTCACAGTCTCTGCAATCAGAAAGACCAGTGCTGGGACACAGTGAGGTGCCACTTACGAGCTATATGACTTTGGACAAATTCTTTAATCACTCTAGGCCTTAGATTCCCTCCAGAGGGTAGGGATAACTTGAAATAATAACTATTACTTAAAGATATTAATATTCACTCTTCAGATACTTACAGTCTCTCAACCTAAATAGATTTCAGGCTTCTGGAATAGTAGGAATCATTCATTAAAAAGAAATTATCCCCCATAAGGCACCTATCATAATGACTTGAACAAAACTTTTTATATTTTTCAGTTCACAATTTGCTTCCAATGTGCAATATTGCCATCCAGTATCCAAAGGAATACAAAGGGTATTAATATAGTCATTACAATGTGTAAATTCCCAAGAGCATTCCTTATTGATTTCATGAATCAATTTGCTCTCAGATTAACATAAAGAATCATATATCTACTATTTCATTTTTAAACCTAGGAAAATATGCTTTATCCCTAGTGCTGGGTGACTTTTCCCAAATCTCTCTTTACTGCTTTACCAGTTAGGCCTGGTATGCTAGAGTGTTCTGTCCATTCACATCTGGAAGGGCATTCATTAACCAGCAATCTGAAGTTAATCTAGTGTAATGTCAGCATGCCTGTGCCACGCTGCCCTCAGGAAGTGTAATTAAATATGTGGAACATGGGATAAGAGAGACTCGGTCTGAATTTGGTAAATAAGGTCTTCAAAGGAATCAATTCACTTGCAAGATTCTTGCCCCTTACATAAGCAAATTACAGTACTTGCTAATTTAGGAATACATATTGACATTTACTAAAATAAGAAAAAAACTCAAATGCTTTAAAACATAGAAAAAGGAGTAATGAATAACTTTAGTAAGAAATTATTTTTATATTACACTTTCAACTTCAATTATCTCAAGGCCATGGCAAAATGAGTAAAAGTTTGCGTATGTTCTCACAAGGCTTTTGCTTTTTAAAGCTTTACTGCTGTCATCATTTTTATAATTACATCTTTTATTCCTAAGCCATACACCATTTTTCCTTCTGTCCAATGTGCACACATTTTTCTCTCCCTGAAAACAACAAATTTCAGCATCAATGTTCATTATTTAGTAATCACAAAGTCTACATGTCCTTAAAGGTCACCAAATATAAGGCTTAACCCTGTTTTCTGATCAAAGTATAATTTTTAGTAGTAAGAGAAGAACATATAGATAAAATCATTTAAGTAGGGCAATTAAATTAATGGTTAATAGTAACTTAACTTCCTTCTAAGCAATTCAGCAAAGTTAACTACTGAAATTGAGAGGCAGGGTTTAAATACATCTGACAGTATATAATGTATATCCAGTAAATTTTATACTTTCAGCCACAAGTAGTTGGAACTCTGACTTTCACTTAAAGTGTTTTCAATAACATCCCTAGATGATGCTGTATTGAAATAAAGAGTAATAATTTTGGTGAAAAAGCACTCGACAGTTGCAAGTTATATAACACTAAAGAGACGCAAACATTTATCACTGGCAGAGTTTTATTCTTTGTCAACCAACAACAAAATGGATCGAGGGAGGGAAGATACCCACGAGGAGATAAAACCATGTTTGATTTTGTCCATGTGCAAAAGGATGGCTTTTCCTAGTAAAAGGAATCAGAAATGCCACATTTCTCGGGATTATCACAAAATGTTAAAGTAAGGGGAAGTTGATTGGACAGATTCATGAAGGACCAAGAATCAAGAAGGATCATCACTAAGGTGTCAAACATCTGTCAAAAACTCTCAACCCACACCTAAGAGAAACCTTAATTCCCAGGAAAGTGTAATTTCTTTAGGGAGAAAACAAAGCCAGGTGTTAAGCCAAGTGAGAAAGGCAGATTAAAAAATCCCTCAGCTGTCCTCACCTACCTCAGTAGTAGATGCAAGCACAGGCCAGGCCATGTCTTCAGTCCTCAGAGCAACCCAGCTAACAGTGTCTGTCTAGGCATGTGGAGTGCTGTCTACCAAGAAGGAATGACTTTTCACTGTCTAAACTTTAAGTGGCTTTATATAGGTTTTATCAGGAATTTTTCTGGATTAGAAAACCATAGTAGCGGATCCTTGATTATGAATAACAGCAAGAAAGATACACAATTTTTGTTAAATTATAAAAAGATGATGTTCTCTCTGCCTCCACTAAATCATTATTCAACAGACCATAAGGGATTATGAATCTAATGGGGTTCTAAGTTATTAGTCTGCTATAGGGGCTCACATTTCTTGGTCTGGCCCTGTTGGTGTATGATTGGTTCTCCGCAAATATTTTTTGAATTAATTGGAATTGTGTCTTCTATACTTGGCCACATGTACCCTAGGGACAGGGATTTTGTCTATTTCTTTTTTTATAGTTTACTTGATGATTAACGTATAGTAGCCATGCAATAAATGTTTGTGGAATACGTGTTACACTTAATATAGAATACTATGTACTATACTAAGTGCTTTAATAAGTAACCAGCAAATTACTGTGTAAGAAACACTACGGAAGGGATGATTAGATGATAATAATAGATGGTCAAGATAAACATTGTTATATGTAGGATTTATCCTGGAAATCAGTTGACAGTAAGAACAATAAAAGTGACTAAGCTGACGTATTTGCTTTACTATTGCAACATGCTTTCATCATTTAACATCTTCAGAGTATTCTTAAACAAATTGCATTCCAGAAATGCTTCCCAAAACTTCAAAATAAAAATGCTTTTCATACCACTTTTTCAAATAATTAAAATTCATCAAGAAACAAAAACTATCTGAGTGACTCTGCTGTTTTAAATGCTTTTTAACTAAGTAAGTCTATGTCAGCTTGCCTCAGAGGCATCCTTAGGCAAGGCAAGGAAAAAACAGGTAAAATGGCATGTCCATTTCAAAGGAAACCTCATAAAAATGATGTCATCCACTGGATAGTGAATTAAAGAGTCTGTGTATTTGTCCAAACACCCATGCAAAATATTTAGGTCTCACCACTGAGTGGACTCAAAGAGTACTAGTTTCTGAGATGGAAGATTGAGGGTTTTTCTCTGAGTCTGGCATGCGTCACCTCCATGATTTAGGCTGTGTCATTTAACTTCCATGCGTCTCATTTTCTTAATCTATAAAATAAACTGATTGGACTGGATAACTCCTTGACCAAATAACATATCTAGAATTAGAAGACATGGGTTTGCACCACAGCTCAATGATTTATGTTGACCTTAGATGAGTATTTGTTTTTTGAGACAGGACAAGAAAACTCAGGCTATGTATATTCACGGCTGTGGTGAAAATCCAATGAGATCAAGTCTGTGAAAACGTAAAAAAATGTAAGAAATTATGATGACAGTGTTTTAGCTGGTCATTTGAGAAAGTATTGATGTAAAATTGAAAGGGAACAGGAGGAGCATATTCTATAGGATTTAAGGTCAAAAGCTACTTTTGAACTCAAAAGGGGAAAGAAAAGAAAGACTGTAAACCCTAAAATGTTTTATGACTGTGCCAAAGCTGATGAAAGCTCCAACAAAGGGCAGGATTTCTAACCCAGTTAATCATAACAAATTAGGACAATATTGGTATACTCTTGCAAAGAAATCCTGCCAAAATACATACAACTGTCACTTTGGAGGAAATAAGTTATAAAGCAAACTTCTACTATAGGATATAATATTTAATATTTTTATTATAAAATAACTTATATTATAAAAATTTTAAATATAGAAAGCTAATGAGAAATTAAAAGTGCTTATATTCATACCAAGGAGAGATAATCACTATTAACATATTAGTAAACTATATACACTTGTAGTTTTAAAAAATTAATCCATAAAGTTGTTTAAAAAATGCTTTGCCTAAGGTGTTTTCTAAGTTTTCTATTCCTTTATATTTTATATTTATTATAAATAGTTCCTATATAATTGAATATTTTAGAACAAGATTTTTAAAGGCTAAATAATATTCCATTGTATGATAATACATGACCAGCTATATCATAGTTTCTTCAACTATTTTAATGCTGTTGGAATTTTAATTGTTCACAATATTTTACACAATGAAGTGTATACATTTTTGACCATATCTATTGTATCTTAAGATGGATTTCCAGGACTGGGGTAACTGAAATAAGGGTATAGCCATTTAAAGCTTTTGTTATGGACTCAATGTTTGTGTCACCCTCCCAAATTCATATGTTGGATCCTTAACCCCCCCAACGTGATGGTATTTGGAAGTGGGGTCTTTGGAAGGTAATTAGGTTTAGATGAGGTCATGAGGGTGAAGCCCCTGAAATAAGATTAGTGTCCTTATAAGAAGAGGAAGAGACACCAGAGCTCTCCCCCCCAACCCCAATATACACACAAAGAAGAGGTCATGTGAGCAAACCATGAGATGGCAGCTGTTTGCAAGCCAGGAAGAAGACCCTCACTAGGAACTGAACCTCATACTTTTCAGGCTTCAGAAATGAAGAAATACATTATTATTGTTTAAGCCTCTAAGACTATGGTATTTTGTCATAGCAGCCTAAGCAGACTAAGTTAGCTTTGATCCATAATTCCAAACAGCATTTTGGGAAAGGCATGCCAATTTCCCACTCTCTATCAGTGTGCTAGTATACCCCTGGGGGCACCAAGCATTACCAGCCTATCAGTTTTCTTCCCAAGGGTGCTATGTTACTTTTAATTTTTATCCCATTGATTATTAGTGGGGATATTTTGCATGTTTATTGTTTTTTGGTTACAATTTTTAGCTTTGGGAGCTATCTATTCCTGTCTCTGCCAATTTTGCTATGGATTGTAATGTTTTTCTAACTGATTACAAGAACTCTTTAAATGTTAAGGCTATTTAACTACCTGCTGTATTTGTTGTCAATATTTTTAATGCAGTTTATAAGTGGTCTTTTATTATCCTTATTGGTTTTTTATTTTAAAAAGTTCTAAATGTTCATGTAATCAAATCTTTTAATCTATTCCCTTCTAATTTTTTTCCAGAGCTTTTATACTTAGAAGCTCTTTCCCATTCTAAACTCAATGAAACAGATATTGGCATGCATTTTCTTTTGAGAATTTTTTTCTATCCATCTGGAATTTATTTTGGTTTATAGGCATTCAGTGGGGATTTAAATTTATTTTTTCCATTTATTAAGAAATGTTCTAGTATATTTTATTGAACAATCTTTTATTGACTTACTTTGGAATTATGGTATTATGGAAACTTTATTATATTTTTAATATCTATCAGAGTTATTTTCTGAAATATACATATAATTCCATTGATGTGAAAGTCTTTGACAAATTTCCATACTAAAATTAATTATATGAACAGAGTGATTGTGGAAATGGGAATGTTTTCTCATGATTTCTAACTTGAAAGGAAATAAACAGTGCTTATTTAGCCATAATTAAATTATAATCATGAAGTGAAAATGCACAGTGAAACTATCAAATCTGTATATTATCCTTATTTCTAGTTGTTAAATATCAGTTGGTTCAGATAATTTCAGGGAGTAATTCCTTATGGTAGTGTGAGAATACAGACTGGTCAGTTGAACATTTATGTGGGTGAAATGGAATAAATTTTAGGAAAATATATGATAAACCTGAGCCTTCTTCTCTAGAAATACTGAATCAGAGAGGGTCTGGAATTGAGACATTAGGCACAATATAGTGAGCTGAAAACAAGAAGATGGAGAGAAAGCCTCTGGCATGGAAAGTGGGGCTGCCACACACTTCCTATCCTGTATACACATCCTCAAGAAATTAAAAACCAACATGGATAAAGAGAAGATTCTGAAAGTCCTGAAAGTTTCCAGTAAAAAAATTTTTTTAATTAATAAAAATGCCATAAAGCTTTTCAATTACAACACCTGAGGCCTTCAAAATTTTCAGAGATTATCATTTTTAATATGAAATTCTATCTCTAGACAATCTATTATTTGAATGTAAGGAATCAAACATTTTACTTCCCATG
>CAUYRT010051433.1:0-13121 GCA_963574885.1 Lepilemur ruficaudatus
AGACAGAGTCTCACTCTGTTGCCTGGGCTGGGCTAGAGTGCTGTGGCGTCAGCCTAGCTCACAGCAACCTCAAAATCCTGGGCTCAAGCAATCCTTCTGCCTCAGCCTCCCATGTGGCTGGGACTACAGGCATGTGCCACCATGCCCGGCTAATTTTTTCTATATATTCTTAGTTGGCCGATTAATTTCTTTCTATTTATAGTAGAGATGAGTTCTCACTCTTGCTCAGGCTGGTTTCAAACTCCTGACCTTGAGTGATCCACCCGCCTCGGCCTCCCAGAGTGCTAGGATTACAGGCATGAGCCACTGTGCCTGGCCCTTGTACAAACCTTCTTTATGTGTCTATCTGTCTAATTTCTCATAGGTAAATACCAAGAAATAGAATTATTGAACCATAGGGTAGGCAAATGATTAACTGTAAAACAACTTGCCAAACATTTCTCCATTTCTGTTTTTATCATTTCACACTTTAACCAACATGTGTGAGAGTTATGGTTACTCCATATCTTCACCAACTAATAGTGTTAGTTATTTGAATAGGTGTGAAATGTTAGTCCATGGTGTTTTTTATTTATATTTCTTTAATAACTAATGATGCTGAACACTTTTCCATGTGCTTATTGGCCTCTTACATAGTTTTTCTGTGAAATGACTAATTCTTTATTATTAGGCTGTTATATTTCTTATTGAGTTATAGAATCTTTTTGTTTTTGTGCTTAGTATCTTCTGAATGTAAGTCGTTGTCAAATAAAAGTTTTGTCAAAATATTATTCCAGTTTTGTCTTTGATGAGTAGATGTGTTTATCTTTCATGGAGTCTAATTTACCTTTTTTTAAAAAATAAATGTATTGACTTCTCAGTGCTAAGAAGTCTATATCTATCCCAAGGATGGGAAGGTATTCTCTTATGTTTTGTTTTCATAGATTCTTTAAACTTTTAGCATTTAAATTAGTTATATAATACATCTTACATTATTTTTTATACGTTATGTCTTGGAAATGAGGATTTTTGTTTGCTTGTTTGTTTCTTCATATGGATAGCCATTTATTATTGGATTTTTGTTGACTAAACTTTTTTCTCCCCATTGAATATCTTTGGTTCTTATGTCAAAAATAACTGGGCCTTGTAAGTGTCAATCTCAATTTGTCTCTCTAGTTTTTCCCACTATTTTTACACCAAAATGCCTATTCAGACATTAATATGGTACTGTTGTGATCACTCACCTTTATATTTAGTTATAAAGCCAGGTAAACAACTAAACCTTCCAACATTGTCACTATTATTTGAAGAATTTTCGGCCATTCTAGTTTTTGTTCATATTTCCTTGTAAATTTTAGAAGTCTGCTGGGATTTTGATTGGGATTGTTTGAAGGTATAGATCTATTTGGTAGAAGGAAACCTTAGAAATATTGATTCTTCCAATTCAACAACATTGTATACTCCTTTATTTAGGTCAACCTTAATTTCTCACAGCACTAGTCTGTGATTTTAAATTTACATACCTTGGATTACACCTCTTTGACTAAAGTTATCACTCCATATTTTATGAATCTGATGCTATCATAAAAAGTAATTATTTTTTATAAAGTAAACATTAAATTGTTTTGTTACTTAATTTTTATATATTGATTTTGTGTCCTGAACATTTCAAAATTCACTTATGAGACACTGCTATTGTTGTTGTATAGATTATTTAGAAGTATGTTAAATACATATTAATATAAAGTACTTAGAGATTTTTCAGATGTCATTTTGTTATTAC
The DNA here is from genome assembly GCA_963574885.1 of Lepilemur ruficaudatus. NCBI lineage: Eukaryota > Metazoa > Chordata > Mammalia > Primates > Lepilemuridae > Lepilemur > Lepilemur ruficaudatus. The sequence goes on from CAUYRT010051433.1 coordinate 1,763, forward strand.
AAATGTTTAATTAGTTTCTTTATCAGGGAAAATACACTATATGATTTCATTTATTTGGCATGTATTAAGAATTTTCTATGGTCTTAGTTGGTTTTCTGTTGCTTATAACAGAATATCAGGAACTGGGTAATTTACAAAGAAAATAAATGTATTTCTTACAGTTATGGAGGCTGAGATGTCCAAGGTTGGGGGGTCACATCTGGTGAGAGTCTTCTTGCTGGTGAGGACTCTCTGGAGAGTCTTGAGGCAGCACAGGGCTTCACATGACAAGGAGTCTGAGCTAGCATGTAAGGCCACAAGTCTCACTCTCATGATGATGCATTAATCCATTAAACCATTCACTCATTAATCTACATATGTACTAATCCATTCACGAGGACAGAGATGTCATCACCCAATTGCCTTTTAAGAGCCCCACCTCTCAATACTACCACTTTGGGGATTAAGTTTCAACATGAGTTTTGAATGGGTCAAACATTAAAACCATAGCATGGCCCAACATACAGTACATCTTGATTATTACTCTATGTGCACTTGAAAATAAAGTGCATTCTTCAGTTGTGGGCTATAAAGTTCTACAAACGTCAATTTGTTTATTTTGACCAATAGCTTTGTTCAAATTTTTAAACCTTTATTGATTTTCTTATCTGTTTATTAAGTTAAAAATCTCTATTATTGAAGAATTCAGCATTTCTACATTTAACTTTTTGTCAATTTTTTTCTTTCATGTATGATTAAGCTCCGTTGTTATCAGGAGAGTCTCCATATAGGATTGTTACAACTTCTTAATGAATTGTTCCTCTTATAATGAAATGGCCATCTTTATCTTAGGCAATCCTCCCTATTTTGAAGTTTACTTTGCCTAGAACTAATATAATATTTTCATACAGTTGTATAATATTAATTTGTATATTTTCTATCATTTTATTCTAATCTCTTGCAAAAAGGTCTTGCTTTTTTGTCCATTTTGATAATTTCTCCTTTTCAATGAGAATGTTTAGTTCATTTACATTTAATTTACATGTTGATATGGTTGCTCAATCATATTGATATTCATTATCAATTTGTTTTTCTTTCTCTCTTTTGCTGCCTTGTTTTGGATTAATCATATTTTTATTTTTAATTTTTTTAGTTTCCTTTTTATCTCCTCCCTTGACATTTTATGAATACTAAGTATATAGTTTTTTACCAGTGGATATTGTAGGGATTATAATAGGCATTTTTTAGCTTGTTATCACCTGCTGTGAATCAATACCACTTCTTGTATGATGTAAGGAGCTTACAAAAGTATACATCTACTTGCATGCTTATTATCCTTTGAATGAAAATATTATTTTCATGCAGTTATTTCTACATATGTATTAATATTAAAGATTAAAATGAATTGTTTCTATCTTTGCTTTAAAAATCAATTGTCTTTTAAAAACCTGAGCAAGGGAAATACTTTCATACTTTTTTTTTTTATTCTTAGTGCTTTTTATTCCATTGCATAGATGCAAGTTTCAATTTGACATCATTCACTTTCAGTTTAAAAAACTTAGTTAGGCTCTAAGATATGAAAAACAAAAAGAAGAGCAAAAACATTTCCTTCTCAAGCTCTACTTTGTTCAGTTTCAAGCTTCTTAAAAATGATAAAATTAACTAAAAATTTAGTTGTAAAAATTAATTGGATCATTTTCAACAATCATTCACACATTACTATTGAGGCTTGTGCTAGCACTAGCACACAAATTAGGCTCCCAACTAGAAGAATTGAAAACTTGACAAATTAATTATTAAAACAGGACCATTATTAAGAAACATATTCGTTTATTTTAAGATTAATTTATAAAGAGAATTATTGATTTTTTTATGCTTAATGTGTGTCTGATCCTATGCTAAAATTATTAAATAGTTTATTTTTACCATGCAAAATAAATATTATCTTTGTTTTTATAAATGAAGAAAGTGAGAAACAAAGGATCAAGTAACTCATCCATGGCTTACAGATGGAAAAAGTCATGCCAGAATTTGAGCACAAGAGAGTCTGACCCTAAAGTCAATTTACCATGTGTCTGCAGATTATTTGTGAGAAGTTTCCCCAAGACAAATGTGATTGAGAAACATTTTATAGGTTGCATGTAATTCAGTGTGCTAACGACTTAGAGTTAAAGACCAGGATTTAAACACCTTCAGGCAAGTCATTTAGTTTTCAAAGTGAGTGAGATTTTTCTTGGAGTTACTGAGACCATCAAGTGACTGGAATATAACGGGATATTCTATAGATTATTATTTTTTTATGAATCCAAGTACAAATAAATGTAACTTTTTCACTAGGGATCACTTTCAAAACATAAAGTTTCAATCAGAATGATAGGAGAAAAAATATGTTTGAATTACTATTTTGAATGAAGAATTTTGAAGGAATTATTTATTTGAAGTAGAATTCAATGAATTACTATGAGACATTTTGCAACCTATTGTAATGCCAAAATGCTGCTGAACTTCAATTGCCACACATTTTTGCTTTAGTGCATTCAGAATTAGGAACCCTAGGGCCTCGGCACCTAAGCCATGCTGTATACATTCACAAACTGGCTGTGATGGTTAATTTTATGTGCCAACTTGACTGAGCTAATGAATGTCCTGATAGCTGGCAAAACATTATTTGATGGAATGTCTGTGAGGGTGTTTCTGGAAGAGAATTGCATTTAAATCAGTAGACTGAATAGGGAAGACCTAAATAAGTAAAATTAGAGATGAAAAAAAAAAACATTACAACTAATACACAGAAATTCTAAGGACCACTAAAGACTAACTATACACCTATAAATTGGAAAATCTAGAAAAAATGGATAAATTCCTAGACACAAACAACCATTGAACTATGAAGAAATCCAAAACTTCAATAGACCAATAACAGATAACAAGATAGGGGCAGTAATAAAAATTGTATCTTCAAATAAAAGGCCAGGACCTGATGGCTTCACTCCTAAATTCTACCATACATTGAAAGAAGAAATAATACCAATCTTAATCAAACTATTCCAAAAAATTGAGGAGGAGCATTCTCCAGACTCATTCTACCAGGCCAATATTACGGTGGTACCAAAAACAGACAAAGACACAACAAACGAAGAAAACTGCAGGCCAATATCACTGATGAACATAGATATAAAAATCCTCAATAAAATACTAGCAAAACAAATTCAACAACAAATTAAAAAGATTATTCATCATGATCAAGTGGGATTCATCCCAGGGATGCAAGAATGGTTCAACATATGCAAATCAGTCAATATGATGCATCACATTAACAGAATAAAGGACAAAAACTGTATGGCCATTTTGATAGAGATCTAAAAAAATTTGATAAAATTCAGCATCCTTTCATGATAAAAATTCTTAGTAAACTGGGTATGGAAGAAATAAACCACATGATAAAAGCCATATATGACAAACCCATAGCTGGCATCATACTGAACAGGGAAAAACTTAAAGCCTTTACTCTAAAATCTACAACAAGACAAGATTGCTCACTTTCACCATTTTTATTCAACATATTACTGGAAGTCCTAGCCAGAGCAATCAGACAAGAGCAAGATATAAATGACATCCAAATCGGAAAGGAAAAATCAAATTATTGTTGTTTGCAGGTGATATGATCTTATATTTAGAAAAACTTAGATTCTACCAAAAACTATTAGAACTGATAAATTCAGTAAAATTGCAGGATAAAAATTAAGTTATAAAAATCCATAGTATTTTTAAATACCAATAGCAAAGAGTATGAAAAAGCAACCAGGAAAATAATCTCATTTACAATAACTACAAATAAAATAAAATATCCAGGAGTAAACTTAACCAATGAAGTGAATGATCTATAATGAAAACTATAAAGCATTGATGAAAAAATTGAAGAGTACACACATAAATGCAAAGATATTCCATGTTCATGGATTAAAAGACTCAATATTGTTACAATGTCCACGATACACGTCTCTTAATTCAAAAAAGGAAAAGGGATGAACAAAACTTGCATATTTTGATTTTTCTATCTTTCGTATACTCAATGATTCATACATGATAGGGTATAAATTTAAGAAATAATAAAAAACTTAGATTAAAGCATGGCCTTGGAAGTAAAGTGAATTTAAATTCCAATTTACCTTACTGGTACTGACTGATTAACCCTACGGTGCTCAAATGGTGGTGGTGTTCACCAGGGATTCGGGGGTTGGGGGGGTAGACCCATATCTGAGGGATGCGGTGAGCATTGTGGAGGGGAGGGGCACACCTCTAACCCTTGCTAAGGAGAAGCAAAGATATAAAATGTAGCCAAAATGCTTGTACTCTCATATTTTCCTGAAATTAAAAAAAATTCCAATTTACCTTTATAACAACTGGCCATGTATAAAAATAATTACCATGTATTTTAATGTCTTCATCTGCATAATGAGAATTATATGTATTTATGTGTGTATTTTTTTCAGTTTTGACACTGTAAGAACCACAAGGTGATCTATATAAATCATGTAAAACTGTGACCAACGCATTGCAAGAACTTAATCAATTTTAGTTATAAACTATTATCATCAGCATTATTTCTGTTTTTGTTGTTGTTGTTGTTGGTGGTGGTGGTGTTGTTGTTACTATTAGGGCCAGACAATACAGGGTCTGCATTCGTAGTTATAAGCAGGTTAATTACTCTGAGTTTCAGCAGCCCCTACTGCTCAAAACAGTTACAAGATCAAAAAGGATATATGCAAAATGCCATGTACTATACCTAATACATAGTAATCTATGAGAAAATGGTGACTTACATTCTCTGCCACACAGTTATGACGGACATCACACAGCTGCAGTCCAGGTAGGCCTTGTACGTCTTCAAGGTAAAGTTCTATGGAAATCCAGCCCACCCCAGCTTCTGGCTTTCTTCCCAAGGGCTCTGTCTCCTAGGGAGAATGGCCTCTCCTCCCAACTGCCGCTAGCATAGCTCTCATGGGCTTATGCAAAGGGACTGGACCAGTGGTTTCCTAAGCCAGGCTGACCTTGCCAAAAATTTGATGGCAAGGCAACATTGCTGAGGAGGAGCTTATAAGGTCATACGTTATTGTAAAATTTGAAAATATTTGAAGAGCAACCCATTAAGAATGCTATCTCCTTCTCCACGTTCCCCTCTGGCACACTTCCTCTCGTTTGGGGTGGCATTAAGGTTGCTATGGGCATTTGGGGTCACAGCGATATTTACATGGGTAAGTCTATATCTAGTTAAGTGATTGCTAACATTCTGGTGGAGGAATGGTTTTCAAAATTGTTCTAATGCTCACTGTGATAATAACACCCAATGTCCTGATCTGAAAGTGTTAAAACCAAAAGCATGTTGCAATAGGCTGTTCCTCTGGCACCCACATGCCGAGTGTGTGAGGGGATACCCTATCCACTATGGGGAGTGCTGAGCTTTAACTCCTCCCCTTCAGTTTCTGAAGTACATTGGAAAAAGCCACTGTCATATATTCTTCATTCAAATCATAAACAATCTATGGGAGAAAAAAAAATATCAGCTTTGCTTTCAAAGGAATAAACAAGTGACAAATTTAGGTAGCAAGCCTCACGTCCTGCAGCTGGTGCCAGAACTGGCATACAGTAAAACATTTCTAAACTATTAATGGGTAATCATCAATAAATAAAACAGAAATGATGTTAGAGAAAATGACTCAATGAACCATATTTCTATTTTTTCTATAGAAAATTATATTATAAAATCACTGTCAAATGAAGAGACAATCAAAAATACGCAACTAAAAATAATGGGCAATGTTCCTACAGAATGTTATCAGGCAGTTAATTAATATAAATATTATGTTTTTTAATGGATGCTTTAGTACTTGTCAGCTTCTTAGTTTGTAATTTTGAGCGATTTACATTCTCATTCTAATTAAATATCCACTTTTTAATTTTTTTTTAATTTCAGCATATTGTGAAGGTACAAATGTTTAGGTTATGTGTGTTGCCTTCCCTCCCCACCTCCCCCCAGGAGTCAGAACTTCACCTGTGTCCATCCCCCAGGTGGTGTGATCACACTCATTATGTATGTAAATATACACTTTTTTGACTTATTTTTATTCATATTTTAATTTCTTTTCCTTTTTCTTTTTTTTTTTTATTTCAGAATACTGTGTGGGTAAAAACATTTTGGTTACACATAATGCCTTTGCCTCACCCAAGCCACGGCTACAAGAGTGCCCTTCCCCCATACAGTGTGCTCCATATACATTAGTTGTGAGTTTACCCACTCCGCAGCCCCTCCCCCCTGACCGGCACCCAGTGAGTATTACTACGATGGGAGCACTTTAGCATTGATCAGCTAATACCAGTTTGATGGCGAGTACATGTGGAGCTTGCTTTTCCATTCTTGTGATGCTTAACTTAGAAAGATGGGCTCCAGCTCTATCCAGGATAATATAAGGGGTGCTAGTTCACCACTGTTTTTTATAGTTGAATAGTATACCATGGTACACATATACCATATTTTATTAATCCACTAATGTATTGATGGGCACTTGGGTTGTTTCCACATCTCTGCGATTGTGAATTGTGCTGCCATAAACATTCTAGTGCAGATGTAGTTATTATAGAATGTCTTTTTTTCCTTTGGGTAGATGCCTAGTAGTGGGATTGCTGGATCAAATGGTATTTCTATTTTTAGCTCTTTGAGATATCTCCAAATCACTTTCCACAGGGGTTGTACTAATTTGCAGTCCCACCAGCAGTGTAAGAGTGCTCCTATCTCTCCACAGCCACGCCAGCATTTGTTGTTTTGGGACTTTTTGATAAAGGAATGGCCTGCAATTTTAAAAAACAAAACCAACCCAACAGCATGAAGAACAGAAATAACAAAGTAAGAGATTACCTGTGATGACCCAATAGTCTCTGGTTGTTTCTGATATATCAAGGTTGGGATATTCCAGTGCTAAAACAAATAAGAAACACTCCAAATTACTTTCATAGGTTTTATTTGTAAATATTGTTAAGGGAAACAAACGTAAGTGACAAAATAGCAAGTAGATAAATCCTGCTTTATAATTCCTTGCGAATTCCAGGACATAAATGCCAAAACTATCTTGTTGTTCAGAAAACTAAAAGACTCAGTAAAAGTCTAAGTTTCCGATGAAGAGTTTTCTAGGGCTTGTGGGTTTCTGCTCTTTCAGGATTTCCATCAAAACCTTCTTAAATGGAAAAGCTTCATTATCGAGACCCACAGCCAGAACCCGTCTTAGCCGTAGCTTTCTTTTTTAAAAATTATCCAACCTTCCATTAACATTTTTTAGGAATGATTCTATCTTGGATGGATTTTTTCTAATGTCAAGGACTTAAGTTTAGTAGCCAAACGCTTGTAACAAAAGGCCCCATATTTCTCTACAAGTATGGTGACTACTGGATTTAACACATGCAAAGGGCTCAGCACAGTGCCTGGCATATAGTTAGTGCTCAATAAATCTTACTTGTTGTTATCAGAATATCAAAATGATGAAAGAAAATAAATTCTTCACATGCTGCCCTGTGACGTAACGCCAACTGTTATGACATCATCTGTTCCATAAAATCCAGGGTCATCTTTCTTTATTACATGGAAGTTTATAAAAGCTTGCCATTAAACAAATATTCAAACAAAATTCTGAGTGGCTACTATGTGCTAAGTACATTCACCTACATTATCTTGTTTATTTACAGTATCAAAAACAACCATAGAAGGAAATTATGAGACAATTTTGCTAATATGTGTTTAAAAAAAAAACTTGCTGAGTGACTTTGGGAAATGTGAGAATGATTGAATTTAAGAGTACATACCTTTACTTCTTTTGGCTACCAAGTAAGTGCTTAGATACAAAATGTGGGCTGCATTGTCTTCGAAGTCTATGCCTACTGCATGGTAATGAGGATTATGTAATGGAAGCATTAGAAGACAACGAGGCCACAAGACTAGGGGGACCTCATCCAGTGAAGTGACAACATGGATTGCAAATGAGTTGCATTATGGCATCTAGAGGCAGGGCAGGAGCTGAAGGTCAGGAACATTTGCAGATGGCACAAATGGGAGGAAAGCACCATGACCCAGATTCCTCTGAGGACAGACGCCCCAGCAGGCAGTACCGTAAGCCCAGAAGGCAGACTGCCTGGGCTCAAACCCCAGCTTCCGTGTCTTACTAGACATGTGAGAGTGGGTATTTTGTGAAACCCTTGGGAGTTTCAGTTTTCTCCTCCGCAGAATGGGGTTCATTTTGCACCTACCTTTTAGAGCAGTTGTGAGGATTAAATGAGATAAGAGACATGGGAAGGCTGAATGAAGGCACCTAGCAAGTGCCCTCTTCAGCAAGTGCCTTTCTTTCAGTGTGCAAGAAGCTTTTCATCGATTCAACCCCAATCCATCTCATATCTCAGTTGCTGTTTTATGGTAAAAGAGGTAATATGTGGCCTGGCACCGTAGATGTTCACTAAACGGAGAAAGGCCCCAGGGAAAACCGCAGGCCCCTGTACGAGGTGGGCATACTCACGTTCAGCAATGGTGAGCGGCGGGTAGGTGAGGTAGAACCCCACCAGCTCAGCCGAGAGCTGGCTGAGGAGGCTGCTGGCCACGGTGCCGTTGAGGAACGTGCTCTGATTGCCCACGACGTACACCAAGGTGACTGCCTGGGAGGCGTTGGACGTGCTCACAATCTGAATCGACACAGGAGGAAAGGGGAGGGAAACATGCCAAATAAGAGAGGGTCTGTTTCATGGAGGCCATGGGACAAGGTTAAGCTGAAGTTGAGGGTAGGAATGAAAGGGAGGTAGGGAAACAGCAAGAAAGAGACAAGAATAATGACAGTCATCATTTTCTGATGGCTCGCTAAGTGCCAGCCATTGTGCTAAGGCCGCATCATCTCATTTAATCCTTACCTCGATTCTAAAAGGTGTATCTCGTTAAGACCCCCTTTCACAGATGAGAAAACTGAGGCCCAGAATGATCAAGGGACTTGCCCAAGGCCACACAGCTAATAAGTGACAGTCAGGATTTGAACCCAGGTAGTTTGACTTCAGGTTCTTAACCACTGGTGCGTGTAACTTTTCTTAGAGCTAAATTGTCTCAGGTTACTTTTATGGTTCTGAAAATATAAAATAGAGCATAGAAATGTTAAATTTAAGGAGAGCTCCACTGCTCCAACAGAGGAAGCCTGAGTCAAACTTTCAGGGAATTTTAAAGTTGAAAAGATCAGGAATGTACAAGCTGATCACCAACCTAGTCATGGGTAGAGTATCTGAACCTTATTATAAAAGGAATTCAGAAATATAAAATATGTTCTTTATAGAGCAATTACATTTCCTTGTGGTCTATTAATTCAATATAGAGCATGTAAAAAACCCTATGAGACGGCATGGTTTTTCTTCTCAAATTTTGTCTAAGTCAGTTTTTGGAGTTGCCAGAAAACGAGATTTTTCTGGGTCAATGTATAGACAAAAATATCCCACAGACGAGATTTGAAAAACACAGGCAGTAGGAAGTCATTCAATGTGGTGAGACATTTTTTGTTGGGCTCTGTGTGGGGTGTCTTCCCTTTGCCCTCCAAAGCCGCTGGCCACCCACCCTCTCTGCTCTGTCCTGCATCCCCTCCCAACTAGGCAAATGCTTGTAGACCACTTTAGTGGGCTGCTCTGCCCTCTGGCTCCAGCTAATGGGGCTGTGGAGGATATGGGGGGGAAAGGGAGAGAGAAAGAGAGAGAGAGAGAGAATATGATGCCGGGACTCTCTCTTTGCAGGGGCAAGCTGGCTCTGGTCAGGCAGCTATACCTGCTCCACCCCCCGCCCCATCATGCCCAGAGCCTTGAGGACTGCCCAGTCCCTGCAGTCACCCTAGCACCTGCCCACACTTCTATAAAGGGTGTCTTTTATTGAACTTTCCTCAAATTACTTCCATTTGAGAGTGTGCCCTCTTTCCTGCCAACATGCTGACTGATTCCCAGTCTTTCTGAGACCTTTGCATGCTCAGACACAAAGGTCCCTGCCGCTCTCCTTTGATTTTTTAAATTACTTTTTGCAGACTTTAAAACATTGATACATAATATTTGTACGTATTTATGGGGTACATGTGATATTTTGTGAAACGCATAGAATGTGCAATGATCAAGTCAGGGTATTTTTTGGGTATCCATCACCAAAGAGGACTGTCAGGAAGAAATTCTTCACCTTATTTGCCACTTTTCCCCATAATTGGAAGTTCCTTTTTAATTCTCAGATCCACAGCCTGTATTCCCAAGATGAATGATAAACTGAGTCAACATTTCTGCTCAACTCTGACTCTCTTCTCTGGAAGCATTTCTAGACTGTGGTTTAGCTGCAGGGATTCATGCCTCTTTCTTAAGGTACCAAAAAGAAAGGCACTTCTTTCTGAACAATCAACAGACCTCACCATACTGCCACCTAAAAAAAATAACTTTTCAATTTTTATCTCTATTCTAAACATTCTATTTTTTATCTTTCAGCAAAACTAAATAAACCTGGATCCCAAGGAAGCCTGTAAACTTTGCAATATGGGTGGGTACCTCTGTATATACTACACTCAACCAGGTAAATAATTATTTTTTGTGGCAAAATATACAAAATTTACCATTGTAACCATTTTAAGTGTACAGTTCAGTGGCATTAAGTATATTCACGTTTTGCATAACCATCACCACTGTCCATCTCCAGAACGTTTTCATCATCCGAAACTGAAAGTCTGTGCCTATTAGATGACTCCTAATTTCTCCCTCCTCACAGCCCCTGGCAATCACCATTCTACTTTCTACTTTCACATATACTTTCTAGATATGTCTTATCAGTGAAATCACTTATTAATTCAACAACTCTAGATACCTCTTATAAGAAAAATCATACGGTATTTATCCTTTTGTGACTACCTTAGTTCACTTAACAAAATGACTTCAAGGTTCGTCCATGTTATAGCATGCATCAGAATTTCCTTCCCTTTTAAAGACTGAATATTCCATTGTGTATCTATATAAATATGCATATACCATACACACACACACATATACACACATTTGTTTATCCATTTATCTATTAAAGGACACTTGGGTTGATTCCACCTTTTGGCTATTGTGAATAATGCTGCTATGAACATGGGTATACAAATACCTGTTCAAGTCCCTACTTTCAATTCTTTTTGGTATATACCCCAAAATGTAATGGTTGGACCAGATGGTAATTCTATGTTTAATTTTTTTTTATTTTTTTTATTTTTTGAGACAGAGTCTCACTCTGTTGCCCAGGCTGTAGAGTGCCATGGCGTCAGCCTAGCTCACAGCAACCTCAAACTCCTGGGCTCAAGCGATCCTTCTG
>CAUYRT010051434.1:0-19296 GCA_963574885.1 Lepilemur ruficaudatus
TACTCGGGAGGCTGAGGCAGAAGGATTGCTTGAGCCCAGGAGTTTGAGGTTGCTGTGAGCTAGGCTGAAGCCACGGCACTCTACAGCCCGGGCAACAGAGTGAGACTCTGTCTCAAAAAAAAAAAAAAAAAAAAAAAAAGAAGGCATTTAATTAAGAAATAAAACTTGGCTAAGATGTGGAAGATCAAAATCTACACCGAGAGGTCAGGAGTTTGAATAAATGATGTTCTAGACTGTAGTCAAAGGTATGAGACATCTGGAAGCTTAAAGGGTGAGTGGTTTATTCCTTAGAAAAAGAAGGAAATGACAGCCATGTTGCTCTTTTCCCCATGTAATCTCCTAATAGGTCAATGGATTTACTGGGGATTGACCCAAGTATTAGGAAAGGAAGGGAGGTCCCCAATACCACTGATTAAACAACACTTACTTCCATTGCTCATGGACAGTCACCCAAAGATCAAGGCAAGTATTTGGTTCTTATAATATCTGATAGTAGCAAGGACTCTGAAGATAGTTGTCATAAAATATGAGCATAGATATAAAAATATCATAGCTCCTTCTATTGTCCATTTTGCCTAAGAGTGCCCCTTCCCATGTAGCGGGTACTCAGCAAACACTGACTAAGTTGGCATATTGATTTTTTCTTTGTTTATTGGCTTAACAAGACATAGTTTAGACTGAAAGAGCCTTCTCATCATCCAAGCTCCATTTGCCACAAACAGGAAATGAATTTGCTTCTCCCTGTCCAAGCCCAGGTCCTGGCAAGATGGAGCAGCTCATTGCTAAGCCTTGCCTTTTGAAAGAGATACTGTAGCTGGGAGCTTGACAGCTCGCTCTCTCAATGTGACAGCTTTCAAAATGTCTGCCTAACACAATTTAGCCTAATTCTAAAAACACTAGGAATGGACTGTTGAAGATAAAAAAAAAATCTCTCCTCAGAAGCAGCTGCCTCCCTGTCCTCCTACTCTTTCCCTAATATGAAAAAAAGTGGATTATTTTCTCCCTAGGTTTTAAAAATGTTCTTCAGAGAATGAGTATACCTGTCACAGATGGAATCTTGAAATAAGGTAAATGTTTAGGTTCATATTCTAGGAATTCCCCAGTGAACTTAGTTCTCCATGCAATTTTGGTAATATTACTAAATTATAGGCGTAAATGCTATCCATGAAGAACTAAGTCTGTTTATTGTGAAAAGAAAACAGAAAAAAGAGATCTTTCTTACATTTCTTTTGGATACCCAGAATTTTTAAGTCTCATTAATTAGAATGATTAAAAACATTTTCTTAAGGGGCTTATTTTTAAAAATGTTGCTATTATGATGTCCTTCATCCTATTATGTTGAAGAAATGCTCAGCTCCTTGGAGGAAGCTAGAACAAGAAAAATGAGACCCACGCCTTCTCCAGGGGTTCAAATCCCTCTGGTCTACTCCTCTTTTAACCTGGGGTATCAGGACAGCTTCCAAATGTATTTCCTTCTCTCCGTGTTTCCTTACTACTTTATAAAACGTGATTCTGATTAAGTAATTCTGCTATTTGGAATCCATTGCAAGGCCTCTGTTATCTGCAGGCTGAAAAGTAAGGTCTTCGAGGCCTGTTACGGCGTGATCCCTGCCGTCTTTTCCCAGGCTCATCTGCTGCCTTTCATCTTCTAGTCATGCCTCACTTGACACATGCTGTTCCCTCTATTGCAAATGACCTTCCATGTGCCCGTCTGTCAAGAACACATGAAGCCTTCCTCACCCTCCTCCCCACTCCACCCAACACAAGACATTCCTTTCTGTTATTTCCCTGCAACTTATTAACACATGAATCTCAGTCACAGTATTTAGTACATTGAATTGCAGTTACCTTCCATTTGTTTATTTTATCCTCTAGACTGACAGTTGCTTGAGGCCAAGGACTGACTCACTCATCTTTGTGTCCCCAGAGAGAGCATGGAGCAGCTCCTGACACAGATGTGACAACCAGTATGTGTTTTTCCATGAACTGAATGGAAGGATGAACTTGTGCTTTACAACATTATTTCTTAATCATACATTGAGTCCCTCTCTTATTCTCTTAATAACCTTGAAACCAGAGAGGTTTACTTTGCACAAAGGAGGGGTTGGTCATTAACTGATTAATTGGTTGATTTAGTTCTAACAAGGAGTGGTGGAAGGGAGGGGATTCTCCGAAAAGCGTAAGACCCTACTAGCCTGAAAACTACTAGATCCCACATACGTTTGATTTTTTATAGAACCAGGCCTGCTTTCCAGTCTGAATTCAATACATTAGACCTGTCGAGTAAGTATTCCAATTGCGATACAAATGACCACCTGTTGTTAATAATATAGAGTCAAACCAGCCCAAGAATATCGGGTTATCTTCTGAAACATTACATTTGCTACACACAACCCTTCAGATCAGGAAAGCTAGAGAGATTTTTCAGAAACGCCAACCAAGCATGGAGAATAATCTACTAGAAATTGATGCAAATCCAAATCTGAGGAGATTGTCACAATACTTTTCCTGGCTACGACTGAGTTCAAAGGGGGACATTAAGAATGCCTAAAACCATGTGACAATGTTGAACACCACCACTGACTGGCTGGTCTCACCTCTGGGATTCCAGTGTGACCTCAACTATTTCAATTCTTCTTAAATACCATGATGTATGGGAGGAAATTTTACATGAGTTTATACATTTCGAAATAGAAATTTTACCAAAATAATTCTTAACCAAATTTTCATCAAAGCCATAACTTAAGGGTATTGTACATACTCAGTATACTTGTATAATATAATTACATCCATCGTACACAGCGATGGGCTGGACTCACTGCTACAGAGCTATTCAAAATGAAAAACCTGGCATTTCCCCTCTTTTCCTCTTCTTGTGTCTCTGTGCTTTTCAGTCAGTTTCACAAGGGCAGCTTGCTAAAGGAAAGAGCCCCAGTGAAAAAAAATGAAGAGAGAGAGTGTGACGTAGGGCCAGTGTTCTTGTAGCCAGCCTTCCTCAGAAGGGATCAGAGACATAAGTGCTCTGAGAGGCCACTAGTGGCCACTGGATGAACTGTAAGAAGATGGCATTTTACAATTGAGTGACTATGCCTTCCTAGGTTTAGTCCCTTAGCGGGTGACTTGGGAAAAACTTGATATAGTGCCAGAAAACCCGTTTTTCAAATAACTTAGAAATAATTTAGAAATGTAGAAGTCTGAAATGCAGAGGGTAACCAGGAGACAGACCTCCTTGTTTGTGTGCTGGTATTCTCCTGTCCCACTCATCTGGGACTTACTGTCATGATTCCTGGGTTCAGAGACCCTATCCCCGCAGCATGTGGCACTTAGCTCATCTGCGTGAAAAGTATTAAATGTGTGCATATTTACGAAATCTGGAACTTGGTATTAATAATAAGATAATAACACCAGAGCTTATGAGGCATTCAATTCGCAAGTGACTGTCCACACATTCATTCTACAAACGGCCAGTGGACACTCCGTCACACTCCCATGCCAGGGTGTCTAATGGATATCCAGAGTGTCACTTGGGTTGTGGACACATATGACTGCCAAGTAAGCAATGACTGATTTTTCAAAATAATTCAGTGAAGCGACTCCTCACTTCTGCCTCCAAAAATAAACAAACGGAAACGGTAATCCCAGATTTATACTTAATTGACCTAATGGCTCAAGTTCTCTGGCAGTGTTGATGTGTTGTTGGTAACATTTTGTCCAGATCTCATATTTTTAGGGGCTACAGTTGCACATACTCCCCGTAGAAATGAGTGCCCACTGGAGACTTTTCTTGCCCTTGCCGGGGTACAGTAACTCGCACATTCCAAACCAATGAACACTTGCTGGTTGTGTGCTGTGGGTCAGCTACTGTTCCTTAAGACACTGTTCCTTAGACCCTCATGACAACCTGGGAAGTCAGTATTGCTTCCCTTTTGCTTATGGGGAAACTGAGGATGGGGGTGCCCTGGGTCCCAGAATGTGCAAGAAGAGGCAGATGAGGGACAGGAAGCTGGACCTCTGCCTCCTGGCCCAGGGCACTCTTTGCTCTGTGGAGACCTGCACTTCCCCTCCCCAACCGGGGAGCTCCTCCTGCTCTTGCTGCCCACTTTTCCCAGTGCCTAGACTGGGAACTTCCCAGGGGCCCGGAGTTTTTTTCTGCCAGAGGAGAATTTTGCTAGAAGACCGGATACACCAAGATAACCTGCCTGATAGTTTGATGCCTGCAGGCTTTCTAAGTTTATTTTCATTCTTACAAAAAAAAAGAGGGGAGACTGGGCAGGAAAGAGTGAATATCAACTACTTGCCTTGGGCCTCCATTTCCTAACCGGCAGCATGGGGATGGAAGTTGGTTGGTTAGCAAGTCCTCTCCAACTCCGTTCTGTGGCTGTCCTGGTGGGGTGTCAGAGTGAGGTTCCCCGCTGGGAGAGAGCGCTCAGAACTAGTGGTCTGCCTTGACCCCTCAAACTCTACGGCTATACTGACCATGGCTTTCTGTTCTGTTCCCTCGCCAAACTTGGATGGTACCTGATGGATGGTACTGGATACCTCTCTGTTTCCGCAGTTTGATGGCAATTGTAGAGACATGATAGTAACACAGTCAAATCTGCCTGCAATATCTGGGCCGGCCTCTGACTTGCTGATTTGGTAGCAGCCAGGAGGGCTGTGTCAATCTGGGGCTTTCAAGAACCGCTCTTCTTCCAGCGAGGTGACTCAGCCACCCAGCTCCAGAATGATCGTGCCCACCTGCCCCCGCAAATGGGTGTCTGGTCCCGGTTCAAACCCAGTACAGAGCACCCTCAGGCGCAAAACAGAATTTTGGTGCATGAATGCTGTTGACAAAAAAGGCTCCCTACTAGCTGCCATTCAGGAAAGTGAGTCTGAATGTCCCTGCTGTGTCCCAAGGGACTGGCGTCTGTATCACCAAGCCAGTGCTGGCACCTGGGCCTTGTCACAGCTGACAAGACTGAGAGGAGGTCAGCTGCTGGCTGCTGTACCCAGAGCAGGTTTCTCGGGATCAGGCAGAGGCAAGAGGCAGGGAAACAGCTTGCTTTGCCAGCTCACCAGCTTCCCTGGAGAGAAATAGAGGCTTCCATCTCTGCTACTGTCAGAGTCTGGCACCTCTCCCCGGCTCTGAGATTCACAGCAATGGATGGAGGAGGGAGGAGGGAGAAGGAAGGAGGTGCAAGCCAGACAATCAAAACAGCCACAATATTTTGGAAGTGGAATCTTCCAGCCAGAGAAAATTCTCAAAAGCATTGAACAGTAGGGCTGGAAGAGGCCCCAACTAATCCAGCACCCTGGTTTTGTAGAGGAAATAGTTGAGAGATAGAAAGACAAAGTGACTTCCCTGAGGTTACAGGGTCAGTTCAGTAAGTGGCAGAACTAGGACAAGGATCTGGGTCTCTGGTGCTTTCCCACTTAAAAGGGGGTTTCTGAGTCATCTCTTTATAAAAACCAGAGACTGCCAGGAGGCCTCCTTTTGTGGGAGCTCCTGTGGAGACAAAGGATGCTCTCCTGTGGGGAACAGAGGCCAGGGCACTGAGCCTGGAGCTGGAGGTGTGCTCCTACCTTGCAGATTGACGCCCCGGGGCACCAGGCCCTGCAGCTCAACCGTGGGGAGGTCATCTTCCTCCGAGTTGGAGGTGTTGGGTGGCACTGCTCTCCTGCCTCCAAAGGCGGGCGTGGAGGTTTCTGACATTCTCAGCTTTATAAAGTCCTTGGGATAAAAATAAAAAAGACAGCAGAAAAGGCAAGTGAAGCGAAGTACGCTTGAGACCAGGACTCCCAAACAGAGAAGCAGACGTGTCCGAGTGTGGCAGCACTTGAGCAGCACACTTTGAGTTTCACATAAAAAAAACTGAGAAGTGGAAGCAAAGATTAGTCTGATGGTGGAATGCAGTTCCCCGAGGAGCCGGGGGAGATTTCATCTGTGTCAAAGCATATGGAAAGCAGAGGTTTATTTGAAGAAATGGAAAATTCAGAAGATTTTGGAGAACAGATTCCCCCTACCCCTGTACCTCTAAAGGCAACATCTTTGTAAGAAACGTTGATTGTCGTATGCATGCACTGTGCCTGTGCTCAAGTCATAGAGATTTATGAGATTATAAGTCCCTGTTAGAATAACTTATACAACATGTCCAGGTCAGTGTTGTTCTCTAAAGCGTTCACATCTGCAATTTAATTCAAACAGTATTTACTGAGGGCCTACGATGTGACAAGCTGTGATCTCGGTACGTGGGATACATCAGAGAACAAAACAGGATTTTTGCCCTGAGACCTTACAGTCTGGTGGGGTGAGGAAAAAGCTCACCAAGATTCATGAACAAACCCAGCTGGGGTGAGGAGGTGGGAACTGCTTTGGAAACAACCACATGGAGGAGGATAAGGAGATGGAGCAGCTTGGGTAGGTGGCACGGAGGCCCGCTGTAACTGCGAGCAGGGCCATCGACAGACTTCCTGTGACGAGAGGTGCACACTGCCCTTGCTCCAAGCCTGCTTGCCAGCGCTGGGGTTCGTGCGGGCGCAGAGCCAGCTTACACACCACACACCCGTCAGCCCCAGTAAGTTCTTGTTGACCAACTGACCGAATGAAGGGGGACTTTGTTTCTGGGCCAAATGAAGTTTCCCCCCTTCATCACCTGCATTACCCAGTCATGACTCCTGGCCACTTGGCTGTTTTCAAAAACCAGGCACACCCTCAAAAGATGAAGAGTCGCTATTATAGAGACCGCCAGAGTAGAAACTGTTCCAGAAACATGTGCAGTAATGGCAACACACTGGGACAAGAGAACTACTTCCTTGGGCATTTCGTCTTGGAAGGAGACAGGAGTGTCTGTAAGGCTAAGATCTGAATAGGTATCTATAAATACCTATAAACATATTTACAGACATTCACCAATGAGCCCAGGGGAAGAGGAAGGGAGGAGAGAGAAAAATGTCAAGGATGGAAGAAAGGCAGGAAAAGGCAGTCCCCTGGTAAGCGATATTAATGGGAAGGGTGGGCTGTGGGGTCACCAGGGGTGCAGAACAGCGCAGCACCCTGTTGGGAGAGAGAGCGGCTGAAGGGGAGAACTGCGGGGCCCAGGTGCTAGCCGGGTCCCAGCCCGTGCAGGCCTGGCTGGGTGGGCGCAGGTGGGCCGGAGCACCCCCTTCTGGAGGGTCTGGGGGAGGGCAGGGGACTCCAGTTCAGTTCTGCTTTGGCAAGAGGGAAGGCGATGTGCAGACATGGGGAGCTAAGTCCTGTCCCTTGTCCTCCACATTTTTGTGTCCCTGCGCACAGTTTGATCTCCTGAGGAAAGGGGGCCTGTCCTGGGGGGAGCACTCCCAACTCCCCCATTCCCATTTGGTGGACTTTTTAGCAAGTAGCGCCCTCAGAAGAGCTTCGTGGAGCGCCTGAGAGAGAAGTCCCGCTCAGAAGGGGACTGGGTAGGGGCGGAGTTGGAGTCGAACAGCGGGAATTGGACAGGCGGGGCTCCGAGCTGACGCCCGGGACTCCGGCGCAGCGGCCTGAGGGCTGGAGGGGACACCGCGGCGTAGAGTGCAGCAGCAGGCCCTTCAGCGCGGGGTCAGGGTGGCTTACCTGGTGCGCGCCCTGCAGGGCCCTAGCCAGGCTCTTCTGTGCACCTCGGCTACTTCCTCACAAGCAGGCAGGAAATAGGACAAGTAAGTTGGCTCTTAAATAACTTCCTAAGAGCCCTCACCCTCCTCCCCCCTCCCACGGAGTTTTCTCCTCCCCCTCTTGACAGCTGGAGGGAGCAGAGGAGCTTTGAGGACTTTCTGTTTACTTCTGCCATCCTGGTCTGTTATTGTGGCACGTGCCCCTGCTCCCCCTTCCCCCTCTTCCTCCCAGTTCCCCATTCCTGCTTCTGTCCCCATGCCCACCCCCAGTTCTGCCTCCTCCTTCTCTCTTGGATGCTGGGAGCCCCAGTGCCAGGCAGTCCCCACCCCTGCCCCCTGGTCAGAAGGCTGGCAGGGTCTCCCCCACAAAGGAGCGCTTGTGCCAGGCAGGTTGGCTGGTGGGACTTGGTAGAAGGGAGGTCTGCCCTCCCGCAGACAGGTCACACAGACAGCTGTGACCATGCATCAAGCTGGAGGAACGTGTCCCTCCTGAGCAAACAAGGCTGAGGGGCAGGGTCTGCATTCCCGAGGGAGCTATGGCCACCGCCTAACCGACTTCCTGCATGCGCCTGGCCCCAGGGAAGATGAGTAAACACCTTTAAGGGTGCCACACAAATTAGAAATGACACTTTGTTTTTTTCTCTGAAAACCATTTTGGTGTATCTTCAAAAATTAGAGAGAAAGGAAAGAAAATTTCCCTCCTAAAATTTTCCATATTTTCTCCTGAGTCTTTGTGTCTCTAAATACTCCTATTTTCAATCATAACTATTTCTAACCTTTAATGTCTTCAAATTTATGACCCTGACACTTGATCTCCTAATGTCATAGGGGTAAAAGAAAAAAAAAAAGATGCCATTGGTTAGGAATTCTCTCAGTTTTCTGCTGCCGAATTCATGAATTTGCCTATGACCTTGTCTATCTTTTCCCTCTTTCTTCCTGTTTCTAAAGTGGGAACGGTCCCTCTTCCTGCTGCTTCTCCAAACAAGAGCTCTGTGTCCCCTGCGCCCTGTTCCATGTCGCCTTCTTCTCCAAGGCTTTGCTGTCCCTCTGGTCTGCTTTTCCTCCTGTGTCTCAGAACCAGTCCTGCAATCCAGTTCTGCACAGGACAAGACTCCGTGTGGGTGCACAGAGCATCCGGTTCTGGTAGTGATGGGGGAAACACACTGGCAGGAGTCCCCTGAGCCAGGGCCCCCTTGGTGGACTGGCTTAAGGCACCTCCCAGGCCTGGGAGGGAGGCTAGGATGCAGTGGAGAAACTGCAGCATAGACAGCATTGTATGGATTGGGCAATACAGCAGGAAGTATGAGAGCGCTGCAGTGCAGGGGGTTCATTCCAGGTGCGCTGGATAAGGTGTCCACAGTAGAAAGACTTGTTACAGGTTCAATCCACCATTAGTGGGGCGTCTACTCTTGGTCAGTGTTGGCTCACAAGCAGGGTGTGACTGAATGACAGGTGGAAGCCATAGTCACTACAGATGGAAGGGGCTGGGAAAAGGGTTGTCCAAATCCCCTTTTTGGGGAATGAGGGACAAACTCAAGAACCGGATCTCAAGTCAGGATGCTCGACATGTATTAGCTGTTTTATAAGGATTTACTGAGTGAATGAAAGCCCAAATGGTGTGGGTTCACTACAGAGAAACCCCACGTGTAGAGAGCTGTGAGTAAGAATGTGAGCCGGTGCCTTTGCAGGGGCATCAAGATGTGGACCAGAAACTCACAGGTCTCAAGGTCAGGAGTGTGATCTCACTGAACTGATGGCACAGGAGCTGGAAAGCAGGCTGGGTCTCAGGGGGAGAAGATGGGACAAGTGTGGAGGGCTCACCGCAGTGGTTGTGGCCACCACTGTGTGGCCGTGGCCTACCTTTGTGGGTCTGCACCTGTGCACAGCAAAGGTGTGTCTGTCATAGACGCCAAGCCCAGCTCGGTGACAGGCAAAACTGACCCCAGGAAGGAAGCAGCTTTGTTTTCTGAAAACTGACCCAGTTATGAAGCACACATTGAAAAAAACGAGAAGGGCTAAGGTAACATCCTGTTTTATACCAATTTTAAAAACATAAAAATGCCAGAAAGGCCATTCTGCCCACCCTGATTCACATGGTGGGATTCTAATAAAGATTCTAAGAGAGCTTAAAAGCTTAAAGCCAAAACTGTAATTGTGCCACTTTCTCTTATGTACAATAGGATTCTTGTCCATGAAGTAAAAAGGACAACATGTTGTTAAATACTCCCCCAAAAACCCTCAGATTCTGTTGAGTCACTAGAACTCGCCAGACCCAGCCATCCTCACGGCCATCATCACATATAAATGCACGTACATTATACATAATATAAAATAATTATAGTGCAAAGATACAAATCAAAATCAGCAAAGGGAAAAAGCCCTTGGTCAAAGTCCAGAGGAAGCCAGGCAGAAGCTTGCAAGGGTCGTCTCTTGGGCAAGTCACAGGGGATGTGCTCAACTCCCCAGGCATGAGTTGTGGCAACACATGTGTAGTGTCATCTGCCAGGGATGCTTGCTAGGGCCTCAGTGCCCAGGGATTGGGGGGTGGGGCTGGTCACATAGATACCCTCTGCCTACCTGGTACCCAAATTCCAGACTCCCTGAAGGAAAACAGGTGTTCAGCGTGAACCACAGTTTTGTACAGTTTAAGCACATGAGCTACGCTTGTCCGTCAGGGACCGGTGGGAAGATCCCTGCAATCCAAGTTCCCAGATGCCAGACAAGGGCCAACCATGCAAGCTGGCCTTTCTAAGGCCAGTTTCAGGTTTGCTTGTTAACTCTTTCATGTACCCTCCCATCTCCCTCCCCCAGTACCGGGAAAGGGTGAAGAGCTGCTCTCAGGAAAAACAGTTCCGGGGCTGCCACAACAAGCTGTGGACTTTCATCACGACATAGCCAGTCCCTTGCTCTCCCCTCCGGACACTGCTGTTGACATGTCAGCAGTGGCCTAGAGCAAGAGGAAATTCCAGTGGGCATGTCACAGGGGACATTCCATTCTGCCCCTAATGAGACCCCTCACCCCCAGGGGATGTGCACACTCTCTGCCTGCAGGGGCCCTGGCACACCTTCCCACCTTCTGCAGCTGCACGGGTCCTGATCCCAATGTTCTGTTGACTGAAACTTGAAGAAAGCTGCAATTTACCCCTCACTGCATACCCAAGGGGCAGAGCAAGACTCCCTAAACACATCACTTTTGGGATCCTAGCTCCTGTCAGAAATATGTAGCAACCTCCCTGGTTTGTGGACAAACAGGAAATGCATGGGAGGAGGGATTCCAGGTTCCCTGACCTTGACCTTTTAGTTCTGAGTTTTTATTTCTATAGTACTGACACTCTCCTCTCCAGACAAACCATCCTTTTCCCACTTGGCAATACCCAGGGAGTGGACTTTATTTGCTCAGGCAATGGATTTTCCGGCAAACTCTATTTGATTTACATGCAAAAGTTCACATCTCAAACATACAAACAAACAAAAAACCCAGGCATGTCTGGACACTGTTGGTTTTTTCATACTGAATAAGACCTGGGTTTTGTTGGTTATTGATGTAGTTCCAAAGGGAGTTGAGTGGATATAAATAACAACTGGCCTCATACAAAGATGCCAGGCCCTTGGACATGAATGATCCAAGACCATCCCTGGGGAGAGCCTTTCTCCTCCATTGCCCTTGACCCTGTAGGAGTTGGGGGAAACTTTCCACTCTAGGAGGAGAGATTCTCGGGGAGAAGATGGAAGGGAGTCTGGGGGAACAGTTTGTAATCACGTTCTAACCACGGTAGTGAGCAGTTGGCAAAGGCGAGTGGCTCTCCGTATCCATTCACAGCTTTATAGTAGCCTCAGGGGAGTTTTCATAAAGCTGACAATGACATTTAAAGCTCCAAGAAGGAATTTATAAAGCACCGTTGCAGCTGCCACCACAATAAGGTTTGGGGCCTAGGAGAAGACCATTTCTCCAACAGCCTCTTTTCTTCCTTCTTTCAGGAGACATGTACATCCAGCCAGTGACAGCTCCAGAGGGCAGGAGTTTTTCCTTTGCTTCAGCTTCCTGGGCTCCGCCCTCTGTTGCCAGCGATCTATGATCGCCATAACCCACCTTCCTGTGGGCAGCGTATGCTGCTGGGCTGACTCAACTCACCACGGGGCCACCCAGGGGGAATGAAAGGAATGAGAGGTTTACTAATGCACTCGCCTACTGACGGTGAATATCTGTCTTTCAAAGTATTTTTATTTTTAATTGTGGTAAAATACACATAGAATTTACCATCTTAACCATTTTTAAGTACACAATTGAGATAGTCACATTATTAGAGATATTTATATTATTGTGCAATCTCCAGAACATTTCCTTCTTGCAAAACAGAAACTCTTAGACAACAGACAACTGCATGTGGTTGTATGTGTGCCTGTGTGTTTGTGTCTGTACGTGAGGGTGTGCGCATTGCTGTGGCTATGTGTCTGAGTGTCTGTGTGTAAGGGCATTTGTGACTGTGTCTCCATGCTCATGCATCGTCTGTGTACGTTTGTGTCTGACTGTGTGAGTGTGTGCACATCTGTGTGAGTGAGTGTGATGTACATGTGTGACTATGCAAGGGCAAGGGGAGGACTGGGGGAGTACCAAGGGGATCGCTCAGCCATGCTGAGTCTCCTGGACTGGGTTTAGCTCCAGAAAACATTCCCCACTGGATTCTTAACTCCTCCAGAGTCTTGATAGACCTTTAAAGTGTAAGGAGACTTCCAGAGATTTTTAAGTTTGAAAAGACTGTACAAAACATGACAAAGGTCAACAAAAACTGTATGTTTTACAGATAAAGACTTCGTGAGTTTGAATGAAAGAGATTTTCATGTAAAATGTGAAAGACATCCGGAGTGGGGAGACACGCCTTAAGAAGTCATAGCCAGCCAGATGAGGTGGTGCACGCCTGTAATCCTAACACTTCGAGAGGCCAAGGCAGAAGGATCGCTTGAGGCCAGGAGTTTGAGACCAGCCTAGGCGACATAGTGAGACCCGTCTCTACAAAAAAAATTTAAAAATTAGCCAGGCATGGTGGTACACACCTGTAGTCCTAGCTACTTAGGAAGCTGAGCCAGGAGTATTGTTTGAGCCCAGGAGTTGGAAGTTGCAGTGAGCTGTGATCCTGCCACTGCACTCCAGCCTGGGCAACAGAGAGGCACCCTGCCTCAAAAAAGAAGAAGAAGAAGAAGTCATAACTATCTGCACCACAAACAATGCAGACACATGTGGTTTCATTCAATTCCATTCATTTTGCTTGCGAGGCACAGTTGACCACTGAAGTGAAGCGAGAGACCCTACATCCACCGATTCCATGTATCTCACTTTGCAGGAGAAAAAGCATTGAATAATAATAAAACATTATGGAAAAAAATAGCAATTACAATGATAACACAGCAATGCATATGAACTGTTAAGTTTTGCCTAAAGCTGCCTCCTTACATCATCTTATGTTCAGATCAGAAGGTTTGTCTGTAAACAGTAAACTGTCTCCTAACTGGATGTATGAACAAACTATGTACCAATCACCAGTTTCAGCCAAGCAGAGGCAGCCAACTGCTCAGACCTTTTTCAAATAGGGCAAACGCCAAGCTGTAACCAGTCCAGTTGTTTCTGTACCTCACTTTCCTTTTTCTGTCCTTATATCCTCTCTGACCACTCGGCAGCACTGGAGTCTCGGAATCTATTCTGGTTCAAGGGGCTGCCTGGTTCTTGAATCATCTTTTTTGTTCAATTAAACTCTTTAAAATTAATTTGTCTAAAGTTTTTCTTTTAACAGAATAAAATGATCAACTAAAATGAAACCTATCAATAATTCTGAAAATTTATTACAAATGCATTCATTGTAATAAAATAGTGGCAACCAAAAACCACAACCAACACCAGGTAATGAGGATGCTCTACAAACAATGCTTGCCTCAATAAGATTGCCAGAGTGCTGACTAGCTGTGTGTGTGTGTGCGTGGGTGCATGTGTGTGCATGTGTACATGTGCGTGTGTGTGGGTGTGTGCACACACAAGTGCAGTAGGAGCTTTGCGGTGTTCCCAAGGGCAACAGGCAGCTGAAGTTAGTACCTGCGTGACTTTGGTACATTACTTAACCTCACCTGTAAAACGGTGGTCATAATAGTGTCTACCTCACAGGGTTATGAAGATCTAAGAAGAGTATACCTACAAGACGCTTTTGCCATTCCTGGCAAGAAGCTAGCTCTACATAAATATACCAATAGTGGTAGGAATGGACTGAACCTTACCTCATCCATAATGAATATTTTTGCTTTTTCCAATAATTATTATCTGCCTTTTCTCATCACCAGGGAAGTGAATATTTACCTTGCTAATAATTTCAGACAATTTGGGGAGAAGTGTCGTAATCAGCATTTATTACAGTAGTTTTCAGTCCAGAAGCTCTTCAGCAGTTTCATGTGCAATTCATGCTTATTGGGGGCTTGGGGGTTAGATTTATAATTGGCTGGTTGTGGTTGTATATGTGAGGATATATATGAGTCTATTTCTAACTGAAACAAATGAAAACCCTTCCATTTTGAAGCTCCGTAAGGAAGCAGTCAGGAGAGTGGGTCAGAGAAGGATTTTAGATGAAGTCCGCCAAGTGAACAAACCGGTTTCCACATGGCTGCCAGTTCTCTCTGGGAGCCCACATCTGGGCGGGCTTCCTGAGCATCTCACCAAACTCTTCTAATGAAGGCCATGGGAGCAGGCCAGCAGGGGCCCCCTTGTCATGGCAGGGCCTTGCCCAAGGGCCCACTGCCCTGTTGTGATCACACACCTGCACCTTCTTGCTGACAGGTGAAGCACTAACATCAGCCTGTGAGGCTCTTCTGGAGGCAGCAACTGCAGAGACAGGTTCTGAAACTTGGAAACTGGAAGAGGAGCTTGTAGTAAAGCCAGGCCGGAAATGGAAGGGACGTGATGTTCTGCAGGGTCTTCCTAACAGCAGAACTTCTGGACAATGATCTATGAATTTCCAAGCGAGCCAAAGCCATTGCATAATCACATGTGTGTGTGCTAAGAAACAGCCAAAGAACAGCGCAAGTTCTCTTTTCTGCGATGCTCACTTAGCAGTTTTCGCAGTGAGGTTTCAGTTAACTGTGCCAGGGCCCTTCCTGTGAATGTTTCTTGTTAGTGCATTTCTCTTCGTAGGATGGTAACGATAAGTGGTTAAAACACCATCTGAAATACTCACTATACCATATGGATTTGTACCATGATCCATAGAAAATATTTCCCACAACACATTTTTAACTTAAAAAATAGTTTATATATATATTTTAATAAATTCAGATATTGTGACTTACCTAGAGAGTTATTTGTGCCTATGTTCTGAAAAAGCAGCACAAGTGCCCATGAATATGAGAAATTATATTAGGGGGTCTTGAGTGGTCCATCCTACTCCTGTATTCCATGTGTGACAATGATCTGGCATCAACCGTAAAAAGAAGTCCTCTAACAGCTATGACTTACTCAATAAGGCCATTGTCCTTGATTATACAAATTCTTTGATTTGATTATTTGAATCCATAAGCCCTTTAAAACTTTTTATTTTGGGGAACAGAACCAATAATGTTTTATAAGCTTAACTATGTGATGTCATGTGACATCATGCTTTATGGAACTAAAGTTGGTCTGTGTCCATGTATTTCTCTACTACATTTTTACCTTGTGTGCAGCCTCCTAGGGTACTGTGTGTGTGTGTATGTATGTGTGTGTGTGTATACATATATTTATATATACGCCTTTGGCTTTATTCAGTACTTTCTTTCACTTGTGCTAAAACATCCTCCCTCAGACCTGAAGGGTTCTTTAATGATCGTGCTCATTCACTCACCAGGTATCAGCTGTTTCCAAAGCTAAATCAGTCGCCATGCCCCCTGGTAATCACGCCCATGGGTAGTCCCCTCCCACAGTGAATCTGGGCTTCAACCAACAAAGTACACTGGAAGCAGCACTGTGCCGTTCTCAGCCTAAGCTATATGTTACCCTATCAGCTTCCATTTTGGAAATACTGGCACAGAAACTGCGTAAACACGTGAATGGTGGTAAATCCACTCAATACTCTTAGCCACTTCCAGCAACCTCCCCTCTCTTCACTTTTGTTCCCAACCCCAGGAACTCAGAAACCTGAGACAAGATCCCAATTTGAGAGGTAGACATTACCACAAGAAAAGAAAATTAAAATATTCCATAGATTAACAAAATCAAGGTAATTAAATCAACTGGAGAATTAACATGGCATGATTTCTTTCATGACCCATTCAGTACTGATTTGTATAATTTCCCATAGTACTAAGTTCTTTACATATATGCCTCTATCTATCTACCTACTTTTAGTATCACAGCATATATTTTAATTTTCATATGGATAACAATCTTTTTATTATGTAAGAATTCTGCAAGACAGTTATAAATATACATGTAAAGTGTGTTTATAAATACATAAGACATATATATGCATGTATATATATGTATAACAGGTGGCATAAGTTGAACTGTCTAAAGAAAGGTAGAGAAATCTTAAGTATTTTACTTTGATTTTTAAACTTTGCCTTTATAATATTATACTTTCACTTAAAAAAAAAGCAACTTTCTATCCCTCTTTAAATTGGGATTGATTCTAGAAAGCACAGTTGTGACTCATCGTGCAATATTAACACCTTAAAGTTGCCCAGTCCTTATACCCTCCCTAGAAAGCTCTTTTAGAACTGCTGTTAAATTCCCACGATCACCCTTTGCAATGTCTCTAGTACACAAGTAAGGAAACTGGGGCTTGGAGAGGGGAAGGGACTTGCTCATAATCACACAGCTGGTATGTCACAGATCTGGGACTCAAACAAGTTTTAAAAATAAAATCCAGTGTCTCAGCTAAAATGCATGTTTACCAAGCCTTCATCTCTCTCTCTGTCACTCAAAATTTCCTTTCAAACCTACATGTTCCAGGGTCTCTCTAGAGCTGGGCTCCTGCTGCTCCTGGAAGACACGCTTGGCTCTGTCTGGCAGTGGCCTGGGCCCAGGTCTCAGGGAAAGCACCAAAGCACGTGCCCAGCTGGTACCTAACGGGGCCATCCCTGCAGCTGGGGTGCCTCACCACCCTGGCGAGTCCATAGACTAGTTTTTACTGGACCCCTGTATGGGTCAGGGACTCTGTCAGGAGCTGCAGGGAATTCAGTGGGGAACAGAAAATGAGGCCGTCCTTTCCCCTAAAGGCGTACAGTCCGCCCCTAAGCTTCCCAGCGAAGTGGAAGAGCAACACTTCACATCCACCCTGGACGTCTCCACCCCCAAGAGCACTTTCCAATGGCTCAGCCTTGTGGAATTTTGCTCAAGTCCTCGAGACCACCTTGGTTACCCAGAGCAGGCTGGAACCACCCATTTACTCTAAATACAGCAGGCCAGCTGCCATCCTCATTCCAGCCCTCACTTCCCACCACTTCTTCTCCAGCCTAAAAGTGCCTTTCAGCACAGGCAGGAAATAGGACAGAAGGACTTGCCAGTCAAACAAACAATAATGGAAAATGCTCTTTGTTGCTGGCCTTGGTGATCAAAGTGCCCTGCATGTGTTTGCCAGCTATAGTTCAGATGGTTTCTATTTCACCCAGCATTAATTTTTTATGAAATCTCTCTAAAGCCCAGGGGACCTGTAATTGGCTTTTAGTTCTTTATTCTGCGCTGTCCTGTCTAATTGCTGAGATGATGCCATGATAAGACTCACATTTTAAGGTGACGTTAATGTATTTACCAGCCTTCCCGTCTGCAGGCAAGCTCACATCTTTGTGCAGAATTTCAATCATGTATTGCCTTTAGAGGGGAGATGGAGGTATTATTGGACTAAATATACTTGCTTTTCTTTGGGTATTATTATCAGTATTTCACACCAGTGGCATAACATACACAGCATTGACAATAACAAACCTCAGACTCTATTTTTTAATTTAAGTTGGATTTTTAAGAGTATGGAGCTTGGGTAGCAGTGGTAAGGCCTATTTAAAAGGAAGCCCGCTATTCGTATGAAACGTGCCTATTTGGTTATGTATGGTGTAAGGCCTCTTGGGCCATGGCAGTGTCTTCCCTCTCGCCTAGCAGCAGCAGCCTGGGTTTTGTTTCAGACTGTCTCTGGATGCTTTAGCAAAGCCAGCATGTGGTTCTCACTGTCTGTCCCAGAACCCCCTTTGCAGCCTCTATTACCAAAGAGCCCCATGAACTATTTAGAAAACACCATGACTGAAAAATGATAGGGCTTGCAGAGCTGTAGATTGCCAGGGGTGCACACACAAGGCCAGTGCTGCAATCTCTTTCATTAATTTCAGACATCCTTTTTCTTGCCAACTTCATGTGTTTCTGAAAAATAAGAAGAAGAAAAAAAAAAAACCGGTCATCTGGGCTTACTTCCTTAAAGTGGAGCTAATAGAGGTATACAGGATCTGACTAGGGCAGCTGATTTTCTGATTTTCTTCAGCAGTGATTGTAGCTACACACCCTGTACACACCACATGCAAGATTCCACCCCCACCAACGTAATTTTACATTCTCAACTTCTCCAATTGGTATCAACTGTTAACAGAGTCCAGGTTTCGCACACATCACTACATTTGGGAGAGGAAAAGAAAGGCTTTGTTTTAGGCAGTTTTGCTTGGCAACACCACTCGCAGTTTCCTGGCTGCATCACGACTGTGCCTTGGATTCATGTTGGCAATATTCCCCTTGCTCACAGGTACCCGAGACTTCTGCCCCCTCTTGAGTGTCTGGCTTTTGAAGCAGCCCCTGGTTAGGAACCAGCCCCCTCTGTGGTCATTAGCTTCCTTTCTTCTGCAAGACTCCCATCTAGTAGGCGTCTGCGGCACCTCTGATAGTCTGTGAATTTGCTAATATTCAACTCACTCTTCACAGACCATAAAAATCTCTGCTCCTTGGAGTGTCTGAGCGTGTGAAGGTGAATGTGTGGGAAGGAGCTGCCTTTCAATGTGTTTTTTCCGTGTGTTCTCAGGCCAAAGAAATTTCGTTCAGTTGCGTGTGTTCAGTCCTTGAGGACAAAAGACAGCACTTCTATTTGAAGCTTTGGTTCATTCAAAGGGAAGCAATCAATTCCATTGCGCAAGTATTCACTGAACACTTCCTAGGAACCACAAACAGTGCCAGAGGCTGCAGGGCAGTGTCTCCCAAAGGACAGGGTGCACCACCGTCACCTGGAGGAGCCTTTCTGATCGGATAGGCGGGGGCGGGCCCCATTCCTCTGCATTTCTAAGACATCTCAATTGCAGTGCACCCACTTTGAGTAACACTGTTGTTTGAGACCGTTCAATAAATTCTCAGGGTTTTGTGGGAAGATATTGAAACACATTTGAATTAAGCAATAAGACAACCAACAATACAGGACCAAATAATTCAAGTCCCAAAATGCACTCTAGAGATATCAAATGTTGTTGGATCAGAATTCGCAGTACCACCAAACAGAGAGACTGGAGACTCCGAGGCTGCAATTGGCAAGAGGAGTTTATTGACTAGCTCGAGCTAGGGTCCGAGCCCCAGAGCACCAACGCAGTGGCCTCTTTGTTGGGCAGGGACCCCGGGCGGTGTGGGAGGGAGGGTTTTATGAGAGCTGTTCACACGGCAACAAGTTGTCCAAGCATTGATCATGCATTCACCTAGTACAGTGATTGGTTTGC
>CAUYRT010051435.1:0-44277 GCA_963574885.1 Lepilemur ruficaudatus
TGAAGAAGGTAGCAGTTTTTAAAATAAGCAGAGGCTTGTAGGCCACCTTAAGGAGTTTACACATTTTCCTAGGAGAAAAGTGAGAAACCATTGAAGATTTTAAGAAGGAGTCATGATACAATATGATTCATGTCTTTAAAATTTTTTCAATGAGGCTGGGTTTGATGGCTCACGCTTGTAATCCTAGCACTCTGGGAGGCTGAGGTGGGAGGATCTCTTGAGCTAAGGAGTTTGAGGTTGCTGTGAGCTAGACTGATGCCACGGCACTCTAGCCCAGGCAACAGAGCAAGACTCTGTCTCGGAAAAAAAAAAAGAGAATTCAATGAAATTGTGAGTTTGAATATTTTCTTATCATCAGGAATAGATTCAATGGGCTTGCTACTTATGAATGCATTTTAATTGTTTTGTGTAACTGTGTTTAACAAAAATCACTTGTATGAGATTAAAAATAATTTTCTATGAAGATGAATAACTTGATATTATATCACTTTTACTATAGAGGGGCAATAACTGCTATATAATTTTTAGGACAAAACATTCTTTTTTAAAAATTAAAATTTTATTATTGCCAAAGTGTATTTTCTTATACTTTCATATATTAAGCCTTAATAGGCTTAGTTTACTTATATCCTTATAAAGATAATAGTTCAAATAGAATTTTTAAAAAGAATCTTTTTTTAAAAAAAAAAAGCTTTTGTGGTTTTTTGAATGGAGTCCGGACCACAGCTTAGCACAGCATTTTTCAAATTTTATCCTATGGACTACTAATGTTTCCCAGGATATTCAGAGGTGTTTTATGTAAATGGAATTCTGGTGCGAGACAAATCTCAGAAAGGATGGATTAAATGAAATGACGTGTCTTTAATCCAGGACTTCTCAAAGCCTATACTTTGCTAACGAGCATTCTGAATCCGCGGAGGGAAACATGGACGGCAGCACTTCCCATTCTTCCCTTTTTCACAGGCACCTGTTCTGCAGAACGTGGTTTGGGAACTACTGATGGACTAAGGCGCAAGGGATGGTGGCGTAAGTCTTAGGATACTAGCCCACCCAGCTTCAAGGGAGTGGACCTGTGCAATCTTACAGGACCTGGGTCTCAGAAGGAACCCTGTGTCTGGTTTAAGAATCTGCTGTCACCATCTTGAAATTTTTCATAGTTTTTTTTTTTTCTTTCTACCTTTAAACTTGTGTTTTGTAGATGAAATCCAAAGGGAGCCTGGAGCATGCACATGAGCAGAAGAGTTACACTGAGCCGCAGTGAGGGCACAGGTGTGGCTGTCACAGCACGTGCCAGAAATACTTGATCAGGCTTCCTGGCGTGCACGCCCACTGGAGTAGTCCAGGGCACCTTGGGAGCCAAAGGGGGTAGCTGAGGCTGAGGCATTACCTGGGTCCACGTTGGTGGTGTCTAGGAATGCATCAGGAGCAGACGTGGGGGGGGGGATTGGGGAAGAGGGGTTGGGGAGGGCACAGCATTCCGGCCCCAGGAGGGAGGAGGACTCTGGCTGAGGACTGGGTGGGAGGCTGACTTGCCAATCATTTCTCATAGCCAGTCTTGTTCGGTGGCATCGTTGAGGCCTGAGCATTGGGCAGGAACTGCTGGCACTGAGCATTAAATACACTCAGCATATACATGGATAGTCCAATAAAGCATACCAGGGAGTTACTAGAATTTTTCAAAGATTTTCCAATCTCTGGTTTTGAAAACTGCTGCAACATCAAAAAGCAAATACTGCATCCATAGACTTAGAAATTGAAAGTGAATTTAAAGATTGTCACAGTGGTTGGAAAACAGAACTCTTTTCATATAAATTTTCAAATAAACCAATTAAGGGGAAGACAATTTTTAAAATCCTTTATAATTAAAGATACAGTGAAAGAATACATGAAGAGACATTTTGAACTTTGTACAAATCATAAAGACACTTTTGATTTCTTGCACAAACTCCACAAGTTACAAGAAAGGTCAGAGGAAACATTAAAATGCCATTGTATACATATATCTTTACAACTAAATTCGCACTTACACAAAACTGGTTTGTTTGAAGAATTAAATTTTTCTGGAAAACTGTTCCACAGAATCATTAGCTATAGATGTACTAAAATTCATATTTTGAAATAATTAATCTGAAATTTATCTCAATGCTGTCACAGTCTATAAAAATAGTCTTAAGAGCTCTAGTAGCAATTACATCAGTAAAAAAAAATTCTCAAAATTAAAAATTATTGAATTACTTGTGATATTGTATTGGCCAAGAGTGAGACATCCTTTTCCATTATATCAATTGAAACTGAAATCTCAAAATATAATTTTAATGACCTAATAAATGAATTTTCTGCAAACCAAGCCAGAGAAATCTTACAATTAATCAATATAGCATATTAAAGAAATATTAATTTTATTAGGTTATATAAATATTAACATATTTTTAAAGGTAAAACTTCATATTTTTGTGCTTTTAACTATACTTTTTCCTGCTCTTTGAACAAGGGGTCTCACGTTTTCATTTTGCAGTGGGCCGCCAAAACTAAGTGATGCAAACTACCCTTACCTGAAGGGTATTCAGGATGTTTCACAGGAAGGGTCAGGCTGGTAAACAAATGCAAGATTTGTTTTAAGTTTGGATTCCATAACAAAAGATACACTTTCCACCAAATAAGCTTTAAAATCCTTCCTACTTCCATAGCAAGCTCAGAACTCACACAAATTATGCACATTACCTAGTGTGCAACATAGGCTGCTTGCAGAGAACACAGCAGATAGGAGAAGAGTTTGCACAGACAGCATTGTCTATAAAATTATTGCAGCGGTTAATTCCCTTTAAGAATTATAAAAGTCAGTCAATTCCTGACAGTGGAGTGTCTCCAATTCTTCAAAAGAATTTCTGTAAATGGAAGAAGTAACTTTAGAACCAGAGCACTTCCAAAATGTTAAAAGGTTAACTTTTCCCTAAAGCCAGAGAACAAGTGAAATGGTTGTTTTGTGTGTGTGTGTGCGTGCGTTCATGGAGGGCGGAGAGTGGCGTGTTGTGTTTTGTGAAAGGTGTGTGTGTGTGTTGGTGGAGAGGTGTTGTATGTGTGGTCATGGCCACGGCGGTGGTGGTTGTGCTGATATGAGCAACGTTGTTGGCAGGGATGACTTGCCTGGGGTGATAAGAGGACATCGCAGCATGAAGGACCTGATAGGCCATTGCATGGGTTTTGGGTTTTATTCTACGGAATTATTAATAGATAGTCCTATAAATTCTGGAAGCACAATTTTTTCAATAATCTTTCTGCTGATAATGTGACATACAGTAAATAGCTTCTCACAGTATATTTCAACCACAGTTTAGTAAAGAGAACTGTTGATTGATGGTGTGATTTTTGTGAATTGAGAGGTTTGAGGAAAATTATAGCTTCCTTACTTTGTGAAGGATTTTCACAGGTCATTTCCCATTGGAAAAATTGGACCATTTCTTTGTTCTAAGAAAGCTCCATGGGTGCTTTATGGCTTATTTCACTGCCTTTGATGAACTGATAAAGTGCTTTGAGCAGGAGACCAGAGCAGGGGCGCAGTGTAACGACAGGCCTGAGTAGTTAAGAGGAATGATTTTAGTATCATGATTATATATTGATGAATGTCTTTCTGGATCCAATACAATATAATAGATAATACAACCTTGGTAACTACTGAAAAACTTTGTTTTTAATGTGACCAAAATATTGAATTTAAAAATCCAGGTTAAAGAAATAGGACCTGTGACCCAAGATATTTAAACAAATTTAAAGGCATGTCCTGAGAACTTAAAAGAATCCTCAAATTCATAAAACTGACTAGATTATTTAATTTTTTTCTATAATGCAATACAGTAGAATTTAAAACTACAAAGTGACATTTTCAGAACTTAATTAAATATTCCATTCTAAATTGAATTCCATTCAAGTTTTGGCCAAGAACCATCATTTTGTTATTTTTCTTTACTTTTTCCTCATTACTATTAAATAATCAGCACAAGGAATTGGCTTTCTTCTCAGAGCCATATTCCACCAAGAAACAAGACTGTTACTCTCAAGGATAAACAATAGTAAGCAGAACGGGAGAGCAAACTTAAATGCTTATAAAACTCAGGCAGTTGACATAAATGGAAAAAGGGAATTACATTTAAAAATTGTGGATTTAAATGACTATTCTTTCAGGATAAGAAATATAATGATTCAAGTGTAATAAGAAATGGCAACTAATCCTCCTTTGGGAAACAGTGGGGAGTAGCAAGGAGCGCAGTAAATCAAAAAGAACGTATCCAGCTCATGCCTGTCACAGGGGAATTGGAATTTTTAAAGAGAAGATATAAGTGTTTTTTTCCTGATTTCTTTTTAAAAACTATATGTATATATAACTTCATTTCTATATAAACTATTTCTTTTTAAAACCATGTAACTGTATGTAACTATTTCTATATATAACTTTATTTCTTTTTAAAACTATATATATATATATTCTCTCAGTGCTTAAACTTTGGCTAGATTTTTAAATACCATATATACCAAACAAAATATGTCAGCAGGCTGATTAACCCCAG
This sequence comes from Lepilemur ruficaudatus, assembly GCA_963574885.1. Classification (NCBI taxonomy): domain Eukaryota; kingdom Metazoa; phylum Chordata; class Mammalia; order Primates; family Lepilemuridae; genus Lepilemur; species Lepilemur ruficaudatus. The sequence goes on from CAUYRT010051435.1 coordinate 4,563, forward strand.
AGACAGCCAATTTGTAAACTTAAGTACAGAATAATCAAGCCCCATTGAGATGCTTTGCTAGGCTATTTGCTAGACCAGTATTCTCCAAAGAAGGGGCATGTGGGAGGGAAGGGGAAATGGTAGAGAGAGGCTGAACTCAAAATGGTTTATGAATAGGGGAGAGCAAGCAAAGAAGTGTAGAGGCCCCGGCCATGCTGGACTCACCAGCTAAGGCACCCCAACCGTGCAGCCTTCCCACTCGTGCGGTCCACATTAGTTTCTCAGTCAGATTAAAAATCACTGCAGACCTTCAGGGTAGCTTAAGACCAGCTGAAACTGCATCTGTAAAATGCCACATGTGTATCATACCTTAATTTTACCAACCAACTACCTTACAAAAAGTAAGGACAAAATCAAAGGCTGTTGCTTAGTTTACGGATAGGGAGATTTAACTCTATCAATATCAAGCTAGAACATTTCCTTGATGGAACAATATTTGTTTGAATTTTTATAGAAATTATTGAGACTATGGAATAAAGAATAAATGAATTGTTCTAGTGACCTTTAAAAACGTGGTGAAAAATGTATGGTTAATAAGTTTCGATTAGAGCAGTTTTCCTTTTTAATTGCCCTAGAAAAATACTTAGCCAGTGCCTACTCTATTTTGCCCTTACTTTATGGAGCTAAGGGGAGTCTCAGAATGAGCAGAAGTACCCCATGGATTTTCCATATTTCATTCCCTTTTCTTCCCATGGAAGGAGTAAATCTCACTGTGATCTCTCTAACAAATAGACACTTTTCAGTCTGGTAGCTTTAGGCAAGCACCCATCCATTCTGATAATTTCATGATGTCTTGGTTCATTTCAGTTTACAAAATGCATATAAGAATCTTTGAATGGTTATAGTGTATTGAGTCCCTTTATTTTATTACTCTGTGTATATGTACATATGTGTGTATGTGTGTGTAATATATATACATATTTCATGTTGAATCTGCATAAAAATACCAAATTGTTGTTACAATCCCCATTTTCTCCTAGAGGAAAATGAGACTCAGAGTGGAAAATTTACGAAAGCCACAATTAGTGGCTAGTTACTTGCTGAGCCATGACTTGAATCCAGGCTTTCCTGACACCAAAATCTGGGTTCTTTCCCAGATTTCTGGGCTTTTCCCCAGATTCCATTCCCTCTTGTTCTTTCACACAGCGTTGTTTCTTGGTTTACTCAATGCTTTTGCTGAGCTCACTAATCTGCACAGTTCGCACTGAGAGATATTCACAGTGTGCCTCTTTGTTTGTTTGTTTTAAAACTTGGGCTCATAGAACACTGGCTTCTTTCTGCTTTTCTTTTTATACTTAAAATCTGAGGCCCAGGAAAATTATGCAAATGGGCCAATATCACTGGAAAAAAGTATATTGTGATGCTTGCCAAGGAGAGGGAACACCTGAAGGAGATCCTGTCCTTTTAGATGTATGAATTCTGGAAAAGTCCCATAGCTTTAACTGCCATCTTTTTGCTCATTGCATCTGATTTTATCTCTAGCTCTTGACATCTCCATTGAGCTGTAGAGTCTTAAAGCCAATTGCCTATTTGACATATTCACTTGGATGCCTAATAAAACATTTCAAAACTTACAAATCCAAAACAGATTTTTTCCTTCCCCAAATTGCTCCTCAATTATTCTTTCTTATCCTAGGAAATGATACTAACTTTTCCCTCACCTCTTAGCTCTAATACATTAGAAGTCCTATAACTTTACCTCCAAAATACATCCTGAATCTGTCCACTTCTCTCCATCTCTACCGGATCAAAATAGTCTCAGCCATTGTTAGCTTTTACCTGGACTCTCACCTTAGCTTCCTAAGTGGCCTCCCTGCTTTTCTTCTTGTTCCTCTATTACCCATTCTCCAAAAAGTAGTCAGAGTGACTTTCTTAAAATATAAATCAGATCATGTGGTATTCTTATTTAAACCTCACAGTGCCTACCTTTCTGATACCTCTTTATACTCTCCCTTTACACTCCACTGTAAGTTTCTTTCTTAAAAATCTTTTATTTTTTAAATTTCAGAATATTATGGGGCTACAAATGCTTTGGTTACATATATTGACTTTGCACTGCCCAAATCAGAGCTACAAGCATGCCCGACTCTCAGACATCTATGCTCCAGTCCCAGTGGTTATATTTTAGTTTCTTCAAAGTGCCAAGTATGTTCTTGCATTTGCATTCGCTTAGCTGTTATCTAGCTAAACAATTGTACTAAAGATTCGCACATCCCTCTGTTCTTAAATTGATTCATTTAGGCATGACTATGAAGTCATGGCAATGACTTTTTAAAAAAATACGTAATTCATTTCATTCCATAAAAAATATTTATTGGCAGACATAGAGATATGGCATTTAGACTTTCCTGTTAAGAAAAGACTCAGTACCCAACTGCAAAGAGTCTAGTTAGCTGGCCATTTTTAGATCTCAGCTTTATCAGGGTCAGCCCCAGACGTTGAGCAAGCAAGGTGATGGTAGCTGAGCTGCTCTTTTGGAGCCGACTGCCAATGACTGAATAAAGTAGTGGGACGATGGACTGGCCATTTATATGCAATGTGGGACTCCTCTAATGGGAAATCTTCGCTCAAGAGCTCCCTGTTAAGCTGCAGAAACTTTATCAGGTTGACAGTGTGGTCTGATGGCTCTCCCTGCTCAATACTTCCTCCTCCCTTCTCTGTTCACAGGTGTTACTTTCCAATAAGCCTTTTGTACTCCTCATTCTACCTCAGAATCTACTTCCCAGAGAACTTGTCCTGCAGCCTACTACATGCTAGCTACATTTAGGACACAGGATTCAGCAGGGAACAAAGGAACAAAGAAGCAATGTGTCACTTACATTCTAGTCAGGAGAGACAGTATGTAAGTAAATATGTAACAAATAGAATTTTTTGCAGAGAAAGAATGTCTGTAAAGAAAATGAAAAGCAATGTGAGATATGGGATGACTAGGGGGATTAATTTAGATTAACAGACTGGTGGTTAGGGTAACATTCTTTGAGTAATACATGGGAGCTGAAACCTGAATGACAAGAAAGCACCGGCCCTACAAAGATTGGGGACAAGAACATTGAAGGAGGAGTGAGTAGCTAGTACTACTGGAAGATGGGATTGAATTTAACATGTTTGAAAAACAAAAAATCAAAGTAGCTTGAGTGCTTCCCTGTGCCAGGCCCTAGACTAAGGCCATTGTATTCATTATTCTATTTAATATTCAGAGCAACCATGTGAAGTTGGTCTTGTGTAAGTCAGGGTTCCAGCAGGAAACAGATAATACACTTGATAAAAACCTATTAACAAAGGTCTGGGGAAAGTTAAGGTAACCAAGAAGACATGTTGAAGCATCTGGGGACTAGCAGCAGAGGTAGCCAATCCACTGCCCACCCCACCCTCCAGGTCTATTGATGAAACCTGGGGCAAGCCCAAGCCATGGAGAGAAGTCACCAGATTATAAGTGTGGCCTTGGGGAGAGGACCACAGCTACTGTCCCACCCCATGTCCACAGTGATAGAGGGAAACAGCCACCCCCAAACTTTCCCATGCCATGTCCATCAGTGGCCTGTCACTGCCTCACTGACTAACTCTACCCCCCACCCCAGGAATCCAGCTGAGACATTGCATTAGAGGTCAGCCTCCCAGGACACAGAATCAGGTGGAGAAGGTTAGAAAATGGAACTGGAGGGGCAAAGAAAAGAATTTTGTACGGTACTATTGTTATCTCTATTTTAAAGGAAGGGAGACTAAGGCTTTTACTAATTCTAAGATGCATATTTTTTTTCTACATTTTAACATCTCTGAAATAGAGATGCACTTTACAATCAGTGTGGTGTCATAGTTTAATTGGCAGCATTTTTCTGTTTTTTCATAGTGTCACATAAAATTACAGCATGTGTTGCAATTAATAGAGTCTTTTATTTCATGAAATATGATAACTAGCCCAAGGTCAGGCAGCTAGAAAATGATAGAACTATGTAAACTTGGAGAAGTACCAAGAACACTATTGGAAAGAAAGAGAAGCCTTTTGGCTTCCTAATTTTCCTTCCTTCTTTCATTTTTCTTCCTTTCTTCCTCTTCCCCTGCATCTTCTACCCCTCTTCTTTCATAAAAGAGGACTTTGTTTCTTGCTCATTCAACATGATGATTGACCCTGGCATCTTAAAGCCATAGCCCAGCTGTCTTCACTGTGGCCATGGTCTACACAGACATTGGTGCTGTGAGGGTCAAAGGCTGACGTGGCTTCTTCTGACCTGCTTTTCACCTGATCTGTAATTCAAGTAGATTTGATAGTACTTTCTGTGATTGTTACTTGGGATCTTACTGTGTTTAAAACTGGAAAACTCCCTTTGAGAAATATGAAACTCTATTCCCAGTTTTCTTTCATCAAATGTAAAGCTCTGGCCCCCTCTGGCCTAGATGTGTGAGTTCTTCGCTTATCTACAAAACAAAATTTGAAGAGTAAGCATAAGGGACCTAGCGTGTTCAACCCTGCCTACAGTCTCTATATTAACATTTGATCGAAAGGATGCTATCTATATCAACTGAGGTTACTTTAACAAACATAGCTTAAAAATTGCTTGAAACTGCTAATGACTCTTAATTGCACATAGAATAAAAATGCAACTTCTTGGCCTTTCATCCAAAATCAACCCCAATTGGCCCTTCGCTGTCTCTCTAGTTTTATGGCACTGCCCTGTATCTTCTGGGCCATCTGCCCCTCCCAAGTATGCAGTGACTGAAATACAGTCACACCACTGTACTTCTTCTCCTCTCTCTTGCATCACTTTGCACTGTCCCATCTCTGCTATTGCTCAACCCAGTGGAAAACGTTGTAGTTCTTTTTACTTGTCTTTAGTTTCTTGTGACTAGGCAGTAAGTGGCCCTAGAAAGGAAAAGCAGGATGTTCTTTTTCTAACTGCACAAAACAGTCAATTGTCATGTGATTCTTTCCTTTGAAGAGTCAGAAAATTGAATTATAACCCAAGAAGTTCTCTTTAATCTCATTATCTGTGATTCTGTAATTCTCTTCTCTCTTGGGCTTCTCTCAGCCATAATGACATCATTCACAGTGCCCTCGAGTATTCATGCCTCCTGCTCATCCCCTCTGTGTGCCCACCAGAATTCTTTACACCAAACATTTGCCTACTAAGTCCTCCTACCTCATGACAATAACGTGTGCCTATTAGATGGGGTTCCAAGTGTCAGAATTTTAACTATATTCTGCATTTCCTTAGTATTCAAGAATCACACTTGCCAGGATTTCAAGGGTTACATCTCTTGATGTTGTAGTCCAAATATTGGCCAGGGCTATGATCATCTAAAAGTTTGACTAGTGCTGGATGATCCACTTCCAAGTTGGTTCACTTGCATGGCTGGCATGCCGATGCTGGCTGTTGGCAGGAAGTTTGTGGTCCTCACTATATAGATCTTTCCCTAAGGCTATCTGAGTGTCCTCAATACATGGCAACTGGCTTCCCCCAGAAGTCAGAGCAAATGATGCAAGAAACTGAGGTGGAAGTCATAGTGTCTTTTATGACCTAGCCTCAAAAGTCATGTACCATCATTTCCACAGTATTTTACTGGTTGCTCAAGTCAGCCCTATTTACTGTGGGAGGGGACTACACAAGGATGTACATTGGGGGTCATCTTGAAAGCTGGCTACCACCATCATTCATTTAATTCATCAACACAGTTACCAAATTTTCCCGAGTGCCTACTATGTAGAAGGATCTGGGCTAACATTGAACTGTCTGAACAGAACAAGTCATCTCCCTTCCCCTTGACTTGCCAAGCTCCATCTTAGGAGGCACATATGAAAAGGAAAAAGGGTGGGATGGCAAAAACCCAAGATCCGTTGCCTGCTTACCCAGGTTATCTAGGGTTCCCCTAATCCCTAATTTCCCTAATCCCTCTCTTTTCTTCCCTAAAGTCAAGTCACGTACAATAACAAAAGCTGAGATTGGCTGAGACTAGCCAAGCACATAGGACTCTGGAATTGAATCAGTTCTACTATGAATTGTGCTGTATGACCTTATATAGGTTTCCTGACCTCTCTGGGCCTCAGTTTCCTCCATGTGAGATAAGGAGGTTAGATTGACAACCTCCAACTTTTCTAACAAATAAAAATTAAAATGAAGATAATTGAAATGCTTTTAAAAGAAGACTAGGAAAATGTAATATTTTTATTCCATCCTTTCAGGGAAAATCAGCTAACCCTTTATAGTGGCATATTTTATGAAAGGCATTGCATTTGAGACAGTGAAGAAGAAAATAATAAATAATATTTAGATTTGGAAAAATGTATATGAAAAATGAAATAATACATACAAATAATGTAACTATTTAACTTCTTAGTTCGCTAATAAGAGGGAAAATATTCCAAGAGGTTTAGCTTACATATTGAGAAGTAGGGTTGTATCTGACCCAGAACTTGATGCATCTGAATCAAATGTTTACTCCAAATGGAATAAAGTGGGAGGGTCTGGGGTGAGACAACCAGATGTTGGGACAGTACTTGCCTGGCATATACCTTGGTGTGTCACTTGGCCCAGGATCACCCTTGGGAGTTAGATGCCTTGAGCAGCACTTCAAGTTCAGACAAAATCAAACACTTAGAGTGGCTTAAAACCACACAGGCTTCTGTAAATTCTCTGGATGACCCAGAATTATGGCATTATTCAGTGCCTATCATTCCCAATACTGGGTGCTAAGGATGAAAGTATGAATGTAGTACTATGATTTGGTTCTAGGTAGTCCCAGTTTTGCCTTTAGACCTAGGCAGGAGAAAAGGGACAAAAGAGAATCCCCTACCTTAGAGAGTCGTGCTCTGGCCCTCCTCTGGCTGGGTTCCTACCCTCAAAGCAGTCAAGGAAATGTGATACACAGAGATAGTGGTATCTGACCTTCTCCAGATAGGGCAGACTCCAGAATTCCCTTTCCAAATGGTCCTGTGGCAGAATCCAGTCCTGTGTGGACCTCCTGCCTGGTCTGTCCTGCTGAGGATGGTCTATGCTGCCAGTATCTGTTCCCTGGCCTGAAATTTGGTTAAAGGGTAGCTGTTTGGGGGACTATCAATAGAGCTTGCACATATCTATTGGGGTGTCCACATGCATGCAGGTGTAGCCAGCTGTCCCACCACCACCAACCCCCTCCCCAGGTGTAAGATAGAGGCAAAGTGATGCACTCCAGGCTGGGGGCCAGGTTCTAGCATAGAACTTTGAGAGATCTGAGAATTCTAAATTCAAACCCTACTTTCTAGATCATTTTGAAGGTTTACTTGTCAAAGTAGCAAAATAGAACATATTTTATCTAATAGATCAATTAGATTAGTTTTTACTGTTACGAGTTTGGCATAAAATATCTGGACCTACACTTGTATTCTTGCTCGGAGCTCCACAAATGTTGTGGGTGGGCTTGAGTGACCTAATTTCCATTTTAGCACCAGAGAAAGATGAATGGTTCATTTTCCCCAAAGCATTTACCTTGATTTCTTCACCTGCACTAAGGCCCCTTAGCTTCCCTTGGACAAACTCAGATCAACACAAACTATGTGAGTATGTCCCGCTTACACTGAAGTATTGACCTTATTGGTGTTTTATGCTTTGTAGAATCAAATGCTTTGCTAATGGTGCTCAATAAATAACAGTGGTCACATATATGACAGTTGATGCCTGTGGGGTCAATTTCCTTGTGGCAATTTACACACATCAACTCTCAAAATCGTAATTCTATCTAATGTTCCAGAGAGTCACTTGGTTGGAGAAATGTTCACATCCTAGTCTTAATCCTCAAATGCCTGCCTCTCAATTCAGTTTTACACTTGTCAGTTCTGTGGCAGCTGCTTAAGCAAATATTAGGGTAGAGAGCCATTCAAAGGATTATTTTTTACACAGCTGTTTGCAGCCAAGGTAGCTCTTGATGGAGATGAAAGTCATCTGGCTTATCTCATGAGTAGGAACCTGTTACTATTGTTTTCACTGACTGTGAGTCCCTGGTGTAGATTCTTTAGTTATGGCCTAGTTAAATATTGTTACCCTATAAATCAGTGCTATACAATATGTCTAAGTACTTTAGGGAGTTTTGGGGTGGGCTAACACTGACGGGAGGTTAAGATCCAAAAGGGTTTGTTACTTTTCCCTGTGACAGTAAATTCTAAAGTCTTTTCTCTTTAACTACAAAACTAAATGAATAAAAACAGGAGATGGTATTCAATCCTTTGTGGCTCATCTAAGCAACTGAAATTTTCCCCAAAGCTCTAGAAAGGTCCTAATGTATATAAGGCGGCAAAATCACCTGCCTGTGATGGGGGCCAAGTCAAAGGAATTTAAGTTACTGGGGGAAGATTTGAGCCAGTATTTCATCTCTAGTCATTTATAGTTATTTTTTAAGCACTGTACGGCAAACAACACTAGATGGGCAAGTTTGCAACCTCTGCCTTGGGGTGACCTACGTGGTACAATTTGTGGTTTCAAGTACATTGAGAAAGCTCCTTTAGCCTTAAATAACTCACTTATATGACTGAAACAGTACTTGAAATTCCACTACTATAGAGGCATTTCTTTTAGATTAACCAATCTCTCTCTTCATACATTTCAGAAAGGAATAAAATAATATATCAGTATAAGCATAGCGTGTTTTTATCAAGAATTTATTTCTCCATGAGAGTTGTGGGGTCCTAGTGTATACAGTTGTTACAAAGAAGGGCAAAAGGAGATTAGGAAACAGAAATGATGTTCTCCTAAAATCACCTCCCATATTTATTCAGCTGTGACATGTCAGGCATTCTTTAAGAGAGTATCTCATTTGTTTCTCAAGCAACATTGTGATTTAGACATAAATATTCTTGTTGTCCTTAGGAAGAAACAACCTAGGAGCGATTAAGTGGCTTACCAAGGATAATACAAATTACATTCGCTCTGTCCTTCTATGACACTAGCATTTCCTTGTCTAAATTACATTGTGTGTCAGTAAATTTTTGATTTTCTCTGCCATGGATAATCAGTTTTAATTTAACTGAGCACCTGATACGTATGATAAGCCCGTGGGCTCTGGAGCAGGGTGGTCTGGATTCAAGTCCCAGTTCCAGCAATTACTGGTTGTATAATTTTGGACAAATTTCTCCTTCCCCCTGGACTTTATCTATAAATAGGGATAATAATCTTACTTACTTCATAGGATTATTTTGAGGATGAATTAAGCGCTTAGAATAATTCCTAGCACACAATAACTGCTCAATAATTCTTAGCTATTATACTTATTATTGTATTAAATTCTTTCAAAAACACTCTTAGCAAATATTGTCCTTGTTTCTAGATAAGTAAACTGGATTCAGGAAAGTTATATGACTTGCTCAAGATCACCCTGATAGTAAATTCAAAGCAGGAAAGCTACTTTATTTTATGTCAAGAGTTGTACACTGCTGCAAGGTGGAGATCGTTCCTACAAACCTGATAGAACAAACGTTTAATAACCAGCACTGGCCTGAATGTAGATAGAAAGCTGGAATAAGTCTCCATGCATGCAAAATTATTTTAAGGTTTTGAAAGCCACTTCCAGTCCAAAAAGAGATTCTGTGCACAATGGTCACGGCTCTAAGTATCCACCTTGTAAGCCTGTCTCCAAAAGACAGCTCAGTTTGGCACAAAGCCTCTAATTAAAGCAGTGATTGAGTAAAGTGCAGAAGGACACATATGGGTGAGGCTGGGCAAACAGTGGGATTAGGAGATGGTTGGCCACGTAAGTAGGACTCAGGAAAGAGGCCCATACTTCACTCAAGTAAGTGGATGTTTGTCTTAGGCTCAGTGGTGAGTCAATGCAAACAACAACCCAGATTTACAGCTGTAAGAGGTACTTTTGCAACATACTTCCACACAGATCTTCACAATGAATTTTCACACCTTATGCAGTAAAGATTATTGCCTTTTTCACAGTCTTATTCCTGTTTTCCAGATGATGAAACTGAAATTCAGGAAGATTAAATTAACCATGCAAGGCCACAACTAGCAAGTTGCTGAGACAGTGCTTGAACTTGAAGTCTTTTCATGGCAAAGCCCTTGCCTCTTTTCATTACACCAGCCTGCCTCTCAAAGACAGATCGCTGAGTACTATGTACTAGGAAGCAGACATATAGGGCTGGATATTTACATGGTTAGATGATTCCACGTGATCCCTTGACGTTTCTAGTTTATAAACCTGTTGTGGAAGTAGCCTTTGTTATACACCAGTATTAGTTTGGTTTGCAAGTAAATGCTAAATAAACTTCAAAACAAACTTCTAATAGTTCAGAATAATTTAATATAATGTTAAATTGCTCATAGATGTTAATATATCATGAGAGCCTGAAATTTGACCAAAATTTCCCAGGGTTTTTATTGCACGTTCATAAAATTTTGCAAGCCTCGCAATGTGTGGCTTCTGACAAAGTCTCTCTGCATAGGATAATGAATTAATTACAGGCATCAAAAAGTCTATTGCTCACAAATCTTCATAATTCTGTGTTTTCATTCAAAGGAATTGCAATCCCCAGAAAGTCCAAATTTCAAATAAGCCAAGTATAAGCCATATATTCAACTGTAGCACTTGTCAAAGCAATGGCAAGTCCAGAGTGAGGATAAAGTACTTCAGTCTGTATGGAAACAGTCAGATTCCTTTCTTCCCGTGACAGTGGATGCATAATTAAAAATAGGACATAATTACTGTTCTTTTGTATTTGGAAGAAAATTCAGCAGGCAAATGGCAGCTGGAAGAATTAAACTGCAGGTGAAGGCAACTTGCAACTTGGGAGGTAACTACCATATGATTTATATTGCATTATGAATTAGGCACCAGATGAGTACCATATTGGTACATATAATATGTAGCAGCTCATTTGTATAATAAGCAGCAGGAGGATATTTTAATCTCTCAAATTATCATTAAGTTAGTGAAAGGCAAGGATGTTTTTAGCGAAAACATTAACTGAATTATGAGCCCCAAACTGAAATGAAGCTTACTAATTTGCTGATCCTCCCAATGGAAAACAATTTTTATTTAAGTATATGTGTAATTTTTTTTATAACTTACAGTCTGCCTACTTCCAAAAAGGATTTGATGTAACCTAACTCCAAAGAGAAAACTAGGATACAGGCAAACCGAAGTTTGGATGGGGTGTGTGTGTGAACAAACTACCTAATAAACCCATCCAGAAAAATTCTAAATCTTGTATTTTCTTAAATGAAGTAACAACATAGCTGAATAACAGTATGAAAATATTTTCTGAATCTAACTATAAAATGAATATTTTTTTCAATCTGTTCATGGTTCAGTGATCAAATCATCATTTTTGCTCATAAGAGGGACTTTAATGTTTTATTTTAAGCTTTTATTTTCTGTGTATTCTGTAACATTGACTGTTAGTGCTCAACAAACAAAAAAAAAAAAACAAAAAAACTTATGTGTTTTTCCTTTCCCTAACACATTGCTATACCACATTTCCCAGAGTTCTTGCATCTAAGTAAGGCTGGCTGACTAGTCCTATCCTGTTGTGAAAGTGATGAGCAGGAGTGACGTTAGTCATCTCTGAGCTAAGACATTTAAGAGAAAGCACACTTTTCCTAAACACTGTTATCTTCCTCATCCACCAGCTGAATGCTCAAAAGGCAATTCCTAGAGGCTTTAGAGCAGTGGCTCCCAAAACGTGGTCTCTAGACCCGTAACATTAGCATCGCTTGGAACTTAGTCAAAAATGCAGATTCTTGGAATCCACTCCAGACCCACTAAATCAGAAACACTGGAGGTGGGGCCCAGCAATTTATGTATTAACAAGCACTCCAGGTGGTCCTGATGCACACTAGAGTTTGAGAACCACTGTCTTCTAACCCAAAGGAAAGGCCATGGGTTAGAAGGATCCCAGGTCCCTGGATAACTGCATGTAGCAGCGACTCCTCTCTTGCCCACTTCCTACCTCACTGCACTTGATGTAAGACAAATTTTGTATTTGCATTAAGCTCCTGAGATCTTCAGGTTGCCTCCTACAGCTATTAGCCTGTCCTGACTGGTACTGCTCCCGGTCCTTTTCCTATTAATGCTTTTGATGACTGTAACAACATTCTGCGTTTGTCCTAGCTACCATAGGTCTGTTGGGAATGATAAAGAGGCAATAGACCAACAGGCTGAATAAGTTTTTTCTCAGGCCTTGATATTTTATCCCTCCTTGAATTTTCATATACTGTTCCCTTCACCTTGATTGTTACCTATTGTCCACATCTATAAAATCTTAAGATCCCTTTATATGATAAATGAAGTACCTTTCTACAGAGTCTTATAGAATTTCTTGCCCTTCAGAAACCTGAGGCTTCCTAATACGAGACAACCATCTCGAACACCCAAAATTTGGCATAAAACTACATGACACTCTTTATATAGTTGATATTTCAAAAATTTACCCTACATTCTTCATGTAAGTTTTCCTTTTTGGGAGGAAATGCTTTCTTCCCACTTCAAATATGTATCTCTATAGAATATGTGACTTAGATTTGTCCAATCAGAGTCCTTCTCTAGAATTTTTCTAAGTGGGCTTTTTGGAAAATTTTTAACTGTTATCAATGTTATAAAGTTGTGACTCTGGACTGTGATATGGCAGAAGTCTGCCATAAGAAAGAATGAAGCCAATAATCAGAGACAACAAAGTGTAAGCTCTGAAAAATATCCTAGCCTCTGGACCCAGCCGTTCCTGAAATGCGTCCACCTCTCTGTGGCTTAGATATTCAAATAAAAATTTCTCTTCTTTTTCTTCAGATAGTTTGAGTTGAGTTTCTATCACTGGCTCTCAAAGGCTGCTAGCTACTATGAATATGAAAATAAATAAGTTTATTTCTAAAAAGAGGAATTATAATAGATCTTTGGCTAAAGAAGGGGAAAGAGACCTAGAAGAGTAGAATGAAAGGAAGAAAGTAGTTCCTTTAAGTATGACAAGGAGTGATAGTATAGAAAAATGTAAGATGAATGAAGAAAGTCATCTCCGTTAAGATAGGCAGCACTCCCCAGATTGAATCCTTCACTTAATAGCTTCATGATTTTTGCTTTTTTCTTATACATCTATGATACTGAGTTTTTTTATTACATTAAAAAAATCAGCTTGTTCTAAGCAATAATGTCTGCAGAAATCATGGGTTGTTCGCTAGGTTCATATACATAGATATTAAAATTTTTAAAAGCTCATTTGTGGATTTTTTAATGTCATCATGTGTGTTACAAATCGTATGAATATCAGGCTTTGGGAAATACTGAGCACACTCATCAAGTCTGCTGCAGGCTGGAGGAGAAAAGCAGAGGAAATGGGGAGGGGGAAATCAACTTCCTCATTCCATATCTTGAATTTAGCTAGCTTGGGTGCAGCTCAGTTGCCTTCAGTTGACAAACCAACCAGGGATTATGATGAATGTGACAGACAGGAGCCCCATGATATATATGCAGATTTCACATGGCTGCTGAAGGGCCGTATCCACTGTTAAAACATTGGAATACTTTTGTGCAAGCTGGAAAGCAGCAGTTGCTCTGAGCCTCCAAAGTGTTCCAAAACCCTTGTTTCCACCCTGTGATCCAGCAATGAAAGGGGCAGTGCCAATACAGCAGGAAGCCTCCAGGACCCTGTGCCAGCCCTGTGGTCAGCTTCCATCCTGATTGATTGGTGCCCTTGACAACCAAATAGTTTGGAAATAATTTAAAACTCCCAGAATCATGTGTCTATAGAATCATGTGTGGATCACAATGGGTTGCATTTACTGGTTTGCCTGTTTTCCTTTCCTGATTGCCGCTAGTCTAAGGACAAGAACTATATTATATCTATCATTTTCTCCAGTGTCTAATATGAATAGAGTCTTTAAATTGGAAAGAGGTTAGGAGGCAGCCAGGACCTAGGACCTATGTTCTGGTTGTTTGACCACCTATTTACTGTGCTATATGAAGACATTCATAACTAGGCAGGAAGTAGAATGCTGTGCTTAGAGCCTGGATTCTGGAGTTAGCCTCCCTGGGTTTAAATCCTGGTTCTGACCCTTACAAACTGGGGCATCTTGAGTAAATTAATTTATCTCTCTGTGCCTTAGTTTCCTTATCTGTTAAATACAGGACCTACCACATAGTGATGATATGAGGATTAAATAACTTAATACATACGAAATATTTAGAAGGTATATACCTGGCATATATTAATAGTAAGCAATCAATATGCATTTGCTATTGTTATTGTGTGTAGATAGGAGAATGCTCCAGGCAACAGGCACACTATTACTCTAAGGCAATGTTATATAAACAATTGTACCATATGCCACATGTTAATAGGTATCTCACATAAAAAAGTTCTATAGCCAATTTTGGTTTAGAAATGCTGAGTTAACCAAGATTATAAAGTTTGCAGCTTGATACTTCCATATGCCAATGTATTTTGTAAAACTTTATGAGAGGTTTTTTTAAACCAGATAAAAAACTGATTTTCGCCATCAAACATTTTTAAAAAGAATACTTCTGGGAAATTGTGACACTGAGGATTTTTACTTCCATCCTTATGTGAAAATTCCTGGCCCTTTTAACAGGGCTGGATCATGAGGAACTACAGTATACTTTTTTTTTTTTTTCTTTAAGTACTCAGTCTTAAGTGGCTTGGATGCAAAACAGACAAGTAGCTTCCTTGGCCTCTTCCTCCCAGATTCATTACTCTGATGATGAGAAGAGGCAAGAAAAACACAACCCCAGTTAAAAAATCCAAAGTAAAAGGACTTTTCTCCCGTAGTTTAGAGGACTCACAAAAGCCTTCTACCTCATGTCTCCTGATTCTTCCCTGGCCCTGGTGGTCCTTCCCATGCCAGAGTGTCCTTCTACATTGCAGTCAACCTCTCTCTCCTTTTATCTATCAGTTGATTTCAATTTTAATAGATATTTCAAAGAAAGACAGTTAAAACAGCTATAGCACATAGACATAAAAAATTTGACCATCTTGCTCATCTTACCAAAAGCTTCATCTCACTAATGCTTGGAAGCAATGATGTACCTGACCTTGGCCCAACAAATTAGTATCCTTCTCCATGGCTGGAGTCGTGAGAAAAGCTACAGGTGTGCTTTCAAGTGTGCCCTGAAACCTAGAGCAGGGCCTGCTACAGTTAACATTCAATATATCCTTATTGAATTAATGAAAGGATTAAAGATGAATATTTAGGTAAGATAGGGGACATGCCACATTTCTGGTAGTGCTCAGAGTATAGTTGATATTCCACAAATATTATCAATATACTAAAATTATGAATTTAAAGCTACTAATCAAATACAATAATTTTTTACTTCAGCTTATGGGAGAATTTTAATCTTTTTCACTCTTCCTCTTTCCCCTTTCAACAATCTTTAGTAGTTTCATATGAAAGTTTGACTTTTCCATTTTGTGTGTGTTCTGATTTGGTTCTGAGATTTAACTGTGTTAACTTTTTAGCATCATCTTTTTACCCTCAGTAAATTCATACCCCGTTTTTCTCATTTGCTTATCTCTAAAGTTAATTTTATTAATGATAATTTCTTCTTCCCATTCAAGAATTTTTTGGGGTCGGGAGCCTGTGAGTTCTGGACAATGCCCACGAGTGAGCTCCGACAGCAGAGGACTCCAGTGTGTCGAGCAAAGAGCATCGCTCTGATGCCTTCACATGAATGACAGCTCTGCTGATAAAGTATTCCTGGATAAAAACTTTCCCTGTCTGTGTCGTGAAGTGGTTATTCCAATATCTTCTGGCATTGGATGTTGCAACAGAGAAGTCTGAGAATTCCCTGCTTTTGGCTGTTTTAAATATAATCTTATTTTTATACTTAGAAGCTTGGAAATTCTTTCATGTTTCTTAAAATTTAAAGATTTTACCAGATTTTAGTTATTTTACTGTTATTGATATTAATTAGCACATAGTAAACCTTTTCAATATCCAATTTCAGTTTTGGATTTTGTTTTAATTCTGTAAATATTCTTAAAATTATACCATTGGTCATCTGTCCTAACATGTTTGTCTTATATTCTCCTTCAGAAATAGATATTAAGTTTTAGTTAGACTTCATGTTCTACTTTCCACATCTGTCATCTTCTCTTACATTATTGTCTTGTTATGCATCCTGCATTATGCTCCTGGAATCTCTCTGTGGTTTTGTTAGGTAGATAGTGAGAAATTCTGGGTCTCCTAGGGATGAAAGTAGGTGCTTTGCCTTGGGACAATTGCCCCACCTGGGAAGAAGGACAAGGATGGGCCCCAGGCCCCCATATTGGTCCTGCCCCACCTTAATCCTGTCCTGAGCCTCTGCCTGGGATAGGAGGGAACACCCTACAAATCTGCCAATCAAAACTTAGCACACCAACTGCAAAAGAATGCAGAGGACTCTCTAGCACATGGGCCAAGCAGTATAGGTACAACAGAGCCCAGAACATGACCTAAAGGAACCCACATGTGTAGTAAGAGTCAGCTCATACAACTCTCAACTGTCCAATCAAAGTGATTCCATGATGACGTCTGAGCCACAGGAGGTCCCAATCCAGACACTATAAAACAAGCCTTTCCATTTGGCCCTCCTTTGCTAGGACAGTGGGTTTGGTTGTCATCTGTGATGTATGTATCTCACTGTGTAAATCTATATCTTACTTTTGCTCTATAATCCTGTCTTTCCCTCCTCAATAAACCTCATCTTCATTCTTGCCTTACTTTAGTGCGTGTGGTCATTCTTTGGCCATGAGCACATCAAGAACTGACATTTCAGACCCAAAACCCAAGGTTTCACTAATATATTCTCCACTGGAATTCTTATGCTTTTTCCTGCCACTAGTATCAACCTGAATAGTTCTAGAATCCAACGTAGTCTATACTTGCCATTCCTCTCTTAAACTTGATGTGGATGGTTAACAGTTCTTACTCAAGCATTTCCTTTTAGGGTTCATTTTCGGCATTCTTTTTCTTTTGTTCTAGGGCATTGTCTCAGTGTGGTTGCATTGCTCATAATTTCATGTGTCCAGAATGCTAGTCTTGGCTGAGATTCCAGGAACAACACAGAGGTGAGTCAAGACTGATTTGATCAACCTGTAGGTTAAAGAGTGGCAAGAAAAGCAAAATCTGAAAATCAGCATGGAGTGATGGAACCAGAGTCAAGACCCAAGGGCAAAATGCAAGTGAAGCAGCAGTGTGAAGACAGAGAGGCAGAGATCTGGTGCAAAACACTGACCAGAAAGCAAAGTAAGTGGCTTTGGAAAGGGATAGAAAGTTGAGTTTTGACTCTCTGAGATATTATAGGAAGCTACTAAATGTACTAAGCAGTTTGGATAAAAGAGGAAGCTGAGTCAAACAAGAAATCCTGTCTCATGCCTATTGTTGGAGCTTATGCTGGAGGGCCTGGGATAGGGCCATGTGGCTTCTGGCAGAAGTCCTTCCTGAGATAGTGTTTGTAGCTCAGGTTGGCTGGCAGTGTTGCCTGAATCTCATTGATCACAGATAGGAAGGAATGTGCTCATTTCCATTTATTTTGGCAATTGCTGAGGTTGTTTTTCTCTTCTGGATGATTCCACAGGTATTTTAATTAAAAAAGGGAAAGACTTCTCAGGAGTTTCAATTCGCTCTACCGTTTTCTCTCAATTCCCAAATTTTACTCAATGGTGCATATCTTTGTAAGTCACAGAAGAAATATGAAGAGAAAACAGAAGTTCCAATTGCTGTGTATAATATTCTACAAATATACTTCCCCTACACCCACTCCCAGAACAGACTAGAATTAATTTTAGACATCTAGCATTCATGGGTCTAGACTGTTTGCGTAAGATGGCTAACAGAAGTGTTTGTTGCCCAAGCTTATGTGATATGGAAACATGCCCAAGAGGAAGTAAAATGAAATTGTTAGATCACTTTGGACTTTCCAAAGCCTTGAGATAATAATCTCTGTGATAGACAACTGAAAAGTTTTGGTATTAAATTTCTAGCTTTGGTGCCATTTGAAGATTGGCCATTTAAATGAAACATATATTTTCAGTGAAGAAGTATTAAGATAAGAGTCAAGGAAGCTTTCAACAGGGCCAGAAAAATTTCTGTCTAGCTCCACCCTCAATCAGTAAAGGAGATAACCTCAGGGAGTTGTAAGAAACACAAACAGAATGTTGAACCACAGCACCTCTTGGACTTCAGAAACAAGCCTTCCAAAGTAAGTGCATGTTTTCATTCCAGAGTGCCCCAGTTAAGTTCTATTTTACACTAAATTTTAAAAATACGTCAACAGAGTTAGTACACGACATGCAATAGACAGCCACTGAATACACACAAAAATAAGTCACAGGCCAATGAGAAATTAGATTAGGAATTTTATAGTTAGTATACGTCAACTGATCTTTCCACAAGTGGAGGAATGCTTCCTTCATTTCATTCATAAATCTTGGCTTCAGAACTTGCTCCCACTTAAGGACTATTTTCCCTAGCACTCATTTATTGATCCAGCCATCCGTCTATCCAGCCTTTCAATATCTTTCGAGTATTTAGTATGTCCCAGTCCTTTTGTGTGTGGCTGTGGATACAATAAAGAGTAAGGATCAGGCAGACTCTTTTCTTGACCTTGTCTTGTGAAATTTGCCTCCCCAGACTCAGCTCCTTTCCCTCAACTCAGAGAGTTCGCTGAGTCCTGCCTGGGTTCTCCTTCCCTGTACTGGTTACTGTAAACCCTCTCAAAGCAGCAGACTGGTGATCATGGGGCTCAGGGTTCACCTGTTTGTTTCCCCTCTCTCAAGGATCGCTGCCCTTATTATCTGACATCCAGTATCTCAAGAACACATTGCTTTATATATTTTGTCAACTTTATTTTGGTTGTTTTAGCCAGGAAGGTAAATCCAGACCCTGTTACTTCATCTTGGGTAGAAGTAGATGTCTACCATTGCGTTTCCAGACTTCTTTTTGTATTCTCTACAGAAGCCTTTGTCACATGGGTAATTTGCAAATATTTTCTCACAGACTATAGTTCATCCTTTCATTCTCCTAATTCTGTATTTTGTAGAGAAGAAGTTTTAATTTTGGTGTTTAACTTAGTGTTATGTCCAAGAACTCTTTTCCTAACCCCAGATCGGATAGGTTTTCTCCTATGCATTTGCTACTTTTTAAACAATTGTTTGTTTCATTCCATTTCAGTTGTGTGCATGGGGAAAATTTATTTGTTACTGAATTGCGTAGCATCTATCTCAAACCATGCATTCATTCTGGGCTATATTCCTTAGGGATTTTTGATACACCTGTAATTATCTAAGTCTCCACTGGATGTCAATACTGCTCAAGGAAAAGCAGTTCAGACATCATATTGGGTGCACAAAACAATCCCTGTTTTTGAGAAGTGTTAAGGTGGAACAGTTAGAAAGGAGGCTAGTAAAAGTAAAATACCCAAGCAGAAATATATCTCCTTTATCTCCCCTAATAAATGTCAGGCAGAGTGGTGGCATACAGTGTTGGAATTCATAGCAATGAATGTTAAATCATAACACTGAAAGACTGAATTCTATTTTCCACTCTGGCTCTTCAGTGGCTGACATATGCAAAAACGGACCAAATTTTTGGTTGAATAATTTAGCTAATTCTCACAAGGTATTTTATTGAACTAGAATTACAAGTTCAGTTATTATTTCATTTCTGTTCACTTTCCAAACACAAATTTCAGCAGTAATCAGGTGGAAAAGAATGACTTTGGTGAGAAAAATACCTGGGCCATTTTGGTCCATGTCTAAGGATATCACCAAAGTCAGCTATATAAAACAGGGCCCAAAGAGTAAAGTTACCTTTGATCAAATTTCTGAACAGGTTTTGTTTCTAGGAAGGACTACACAAAATTTAAATTTGAGACTTAAAATCTTTAAGAATCAGATTCTGGGTATATTTTATGGTCTTATCATTCTGAATTAGTAATTATACATTTTATCATTGCTATTTTTATAAAATCATGTCTTTCTATTAATATAAGAAGACTACTTTTGAAAATTAAAAAGAGGAAAATGTGTGATATTTTGACTATATATTCTGCAGGTGAGACACAGGAATATGGGATTAACATACACAGGTGTATGTGGGGCTGACTCACCCAGGTTCTTTCCAGAGTAAGGAAATACCTCAGGCCATATTTTATGAAATATCTTTATATTCCATATTTTATGAAATATCTTTATATGACTATATTCTTTTATGAATATAGTCAACAAGGCTGTCAGTTAACAGAACATAAAAGTAAGCTTATGATTTTCATTCTCTGACTAGCATTGTGCTAGTATGACTATAGCAATATTAAAATATTGAATCATATTTAAAGTAGATGAAATTTTTGAGTGGACAATTTAAAAATGTTTTAACATTTGGAAAAAAATACCCAAAGTGCAGTTTAAGATATGGGGATAATCTGATCAATGAGAATTATCTTTTAAAAGTAAGATGTTGTTTTAATAAGTGTCTTGTGTTCAGTTATTGGTGATAGAGCAAATTTAAGGATTTAACTCTTTCTAAGGACGGTGAGTTTTCCATTATGACCTGTTTCCCATGGAGCTTAAAATCTTGTGTAGCAAAATATCCCACAAGCCTAATCTTTGTATTGTAAAGGGGACTGCTCTACAAATGTGTGTCGCTAACATCCTGTGATTCTTGTATTTGGCTATCTATGGTTTAACTGCATTCAGTTTTAATATTTCAGAGTTTAACTGCACTCAGCCTTAATATTTCATATAGTGACAAGATTTTTGTCCTAGCATGCATAATTTGGGCCTATTTTTCCACAATGTACATGTCAGATTGTTGTAATCATATATATGCTTTGGCAACTTCCTGAAAGCTTTGCACTATTATTCATTCCTGGGGTCAATAAGGTTTATAAATAATGCAAAAATTAACATTTTTATCTATCATTTTTTTTTTCATGTTAAATCTAGATTGTATGCTTGTAACTCATGGGTTGGACTTTCCTATAGGCTGCAGGCATAAGATACAAAAACTTATGAAAGTGTAAATCATACTTCATCATAACTGAAAGCTTTGTTCCAGACACAGTATTGGCACAAAACTTAAAATATTGGATTGAATTTCCATAAGTTCAGAGCCATGATTTTCATATCCTTTAATGCCAAATATATCATTGTTATATTTTTCTATTTTGACATAACATTATGTTATGATCCCATCTTTTAAATTTCCTACTAAGCTATTCTCTGACTTATCTCTATCAAACCAGAGGAATTTCACATCTGGAAGACTGCTTAAAATACATAAAGGTAAAATACAACCTTTCTACAAAATGGAATTCTACAAAAATGGAATATTGGATGCATTGCATTAGAATGAAAACAAAACAATTAAAATAGATTCTGAGACAAGAATCATTGGTTCCTGTGTTTCAGCTTAAATCTGCACCTCCTAAGATAGTAACTTTTATATTTTTCAAATTAGTTAAACCAAGTTGTACCTTGTGTGGTGTAATAAATATTTTCTGTATTTTTCATTTGTTCAGACTATGAATGACCTTGGGATTATTTGGATTAATGCTTTTGTGTTTTATAGGAAAAAAATTGTTCCTAGGGAGGAAATGAACAGTGGGGAGACAACATATCTCTCAATAAAATAATTAAATGAACAAAGAAAATAAAATAGATAATTGAAAAACAGACATTTCTCAAGTATTACCAGCTGCTCAAGATTAACTTCACATAAATTTGCTCAGTGGTGATGTTTTGTTAGATGACTCAAAAATACTAATTTAGGAATAGATTTCACCATCAAAATCCTTTGAGTAGAAGGTTTAAGACAAATTTTTCTTTTTTTTAGTTTCAATAGCCTTGATAAACTATGAAGTCTAGAATTTGAGATTCCAAGACCTCAAGGCTCCAATGGTCACTTAACAGAATAGCTGAGTCACTAAACTGTTCCTATTGTGATGTGAGCCCACAGTAGGTATTCAATAAATCAGTCGTGTTTACCAAATGAATGAATTCATGGATGCAGTGCATTAATATGTGGCACATCTAGGGGCTCTCCCGGGGTAGCAATGTAGCAAATTTGATAGTAAATCATGAAAATGAAGCAGCAATAAAAATGCCAAATGTAGAGTTTGCAGCATATTTATCTTCCTAGTAGTATTTTATGCCAAACAAAAGAATACAAGTTCATAATCTTATATGCTCATTTTCCAAATCCAAAAAGGCCAAAAAACTGAAAGCCTTTTCTCTAACTCATTTGAAGGTAAAACCAGACCTAATCTGACAGAGGCTATTTATATTGTTTATTCATCCTACTTAGTGTAAATATTCACATATTTTGCTACAGAAACACTAGCATGTTTGATAATGGAGTCTTGCTTCAGACTCTGGTGGAGGGATTATAGAGTACATAATGTATGCATTTAATACCTTTTAGAAATACATGCAATTACAAGCTCAAAAGCACTTTTGGCCCCACAGCTTGGGACAGGGTTTGTGACCGTGCGTATAGTTTGTGAATTATTGGGATGTTTTCTGCTTACTTTCCTGTTTACCAAGCATTCTCTCCTTTCTGAGGTTCAACTCATAACAACTTCCTTGCACAGGAGCAAGAGGGAGAGAAAGGGTGCTCTTCTTGAAAGTGAATGCCTCCCTCTCTGCTCCTTGCCCATAATGATTATGCTGTGACTCATTCACCCATCACTAGCCATCAATCCTCACCATGCCTTGGGCCTCTGAGAGTTGGTCATCAGTTAATATGGGAAAGCCCTAGTGCTATGCCCAGCCTAGGATACCACTCAACATGTCACACCATGAGTATGATTACACATGCTGAGTGATCATTGTGTGGATTGAGCATAGTTTCCTTCATGGAGGTGTATGAAGATAACACTTATCATTTGGGCTTTATTAGTTTCAAGTATTAATCATCTGGAGATCCAAGGAGGAGAATACAGCTGTTCATTCATCCTTGACCAAAAATAGTCCTCCTATATCACTGAAGAAAGGTTATCTGGATAAATTAAACTTTTCTATGAAAACCAGGTCTGATATATCTATACTATGAAGGACAAATCTCAAACTTGAATGCCTTCACATCTGGTTTTAAGTAATTGACCTAATTGGCCTGGTTTGGGACTTATCAGGACAAGGGAGGAATAAAACTAAAATTAGTTAATTCTGTTTCTCATTAATAATTCTGGCTATAGAATGTGTGGGGAGGATTAGGGAGTCTTTAATGCCTTAAATGCTTTAAGTGTAATCACTTTGCCTTATTAATAGAGTGGAATTGAGACTTGGCAACCCAGAGAACAAGTATGCAATACCTGCTGTGATAACCAGGACGTAGGAAGAATGGAGTTTGTTGATTTGCATTTCTTGTTTCTTCTTGACTCTGGATTTTGGAAAGTCTGGAGGAAACATTAGACCTATCTGGTTCCTCTGATGACATCTTTCAGTCCAACACCCCCTCAGAGTCAGGTGCCAGCAGAGTTGGTGTCTGGTGAGGGCTCTCTATAGATTGCAAACAGCCACTTACTCTCTGTGCCCTCAAATGGTGGAGAAAGAACTCTGGTATTTCTTTCTTTAGAAGGTCAACAGCCCTATCAGATTGAGCCTCATCCATAGGACCTCATTTAACCTTTATCACTTTGTCACAGGTTCTATCTCCAAGTGAGGCATACAGGTAAATGGATGTCAGAATTTCTCTACTTTATGTCTTATAAAACTAGGACTGTACCCCACTGACTCTTATTTTTTATTTCCTGACTTCAATTTTCTCTCTTATTAGAGTTCTTTCCAAAACCTTGGCCTGTTTGGCTCATTCCCAATACCCCAGCAAGTCCTTCTCAGTAAGTCATTTCTGGAAGTTTAGGTTCTGTCCTTGAACTGCCAATCCCAATTCAGAATTTATTGGGACTCTGTTATACCTTGCCTAATTTTATTTTTAAAATGCTGCTATACCTTACCCATTACATTCTTTTTTGTTGGTCCTAGCATTTGCCTGTATCATGTTTGGCCTTGCCAAACCATTTGGCCTTCGTACATTCTACTATACGGCTGCTCCCACAAGAGCAAGTCTATTGCCAAGTTAGTTTCCTCCAATACACTTCCTGTCCATTCTCGGCTTTCTCCCAACTAGCCTTTGTTTCTGAAATGTTGGCTGGTCTTTTCTCCCCAATTTTTCTTTGTGTTGGAACTTTCTAACTTGGGCAGCTGGATAAATGAAGAATCAATTTAGACAATGAACGCTCCCCTTCTTTTGCCCTGTAGTTTGTTACCTCAGCATTCTTTTTTCAGTGCTTCTACATTATAGTAAATATTCGTTCCTCCAAAAGCAATGCAATTTATATAAACTTCAAGTTCACATGGGCATACAGATATAAAAGTTTGTTCTAAATGTGAAAAGCCTAAACTCAATGTTTGGCCTTATAAGGTTCTCTCCCTGACTGGTCCTGATTGGCCAGCCAATTGCAAAGTTGAACCTCATTTATCGCAGGGCGCTTCCCACTGCCCTGTGAGCATCGCTAGCCTATGGCAACATAAGGGAGGGGCTTATCTCCCTCCATACTACTCACTGTCAGCCCTTTCATCCCTCACTGTGTGCTCAGGGTCTTTCCCAGAGGTACTTTTGCTTCCAAGTATCATTTTAAGGCTTTAGAGAAGAGTTTTCACCACAGAAAGTATACGGAGGCTTCCTTTAGAGATTTGATTGGTTATACTTCCATGAGACAGCCTAAAGATGACAGGAAAAAATGTAATTTGTAAAGTGATTACTTCACATATGAAAATATGTAAACATAGTTAACTTCTTATACCTCATACAAATAGTTTTGGTTTTGGAAATTACATTAAAATTTATGGTTAATTTGTGGATAAACATGTGTGTGTATATTTACACACATACATATCTTACAAATTATATCCTGTAAACAGTACAATGTGTACTAAGGTGGAAAATAATTTGGATTTTAACACACACGTTAAACTATTTGAACATACATTTTGTGTAGCAATCTTAAGAGGAGAAAGTAAAAACTTATTCTGGAAAGGTAAGACTCTGAAGGCAGAGAAAAACAGTATTTTATAGAAGGATAGATTGAATTCCATGCCAAGAGTACTCTTAAAAAACATATTCAGTTGTTTCAAATGTATCAAATATTAATATATAATTTTCAAGTTTAAAAAGTACTATTAACATTGGCTTCTCAATTTTTATGTGGCCTGTTAATTTTATTGAGCAGTGCCAAATGGCTCCTAAAACCAACTTATTCTTTTCCCTTTGTGCTTTCCAAAATCTGTAAGATTATCCCGTCCCAATATTCTTAGATATATCTATGTGCAAATTATAAAATCAACAGCTTTGAATATGATATTGAAAATCAGATTGAAAATGATATTTCATTACCGGGAAAAATCCACAGATATTGTGGAGTATAAAATATTCATTTTATAAGTATGGTTAGGAAAAACTCTTTAGTTTTTTATCTCATAAACTTAATGGAAAAAAATCCTAATCTCCTAATGGAAATCTTGACTGGATACTACCGCCTAAGGTGAGTGCGCTTCTGATGAGTTGGCAGTTTCCAAGATGGCTGCTTCATGTGTGCTACTCGTAGAGACCCCGGGACCTATTAAGACATTAGTGCTGGGGTTGACAAGTGGTCTTTTGCTCTTAGACTCTATTAGATCCAGTTTTATACTGTCATTATTAGGCTTTAGAAGCTTAATATGATACATAGTCCCTGAAATATAAAAATAGTCTTTATATTACAAAATAATTCACCGCAGAGCTCCTATTAAATGGCAAGCTTCCTCTGGGGGTCCATCTCCAGCTAGGCCAGGATCTGGTCTGCTTTTAAAAGGACTATATTTGTGATTGCTCCTTTTTCTTTCATCTCTCAGAGGTTATTGTCACAATCAGATCAGAGAAGCCCCAACTTCCCTCTGATGTTCCCTCCATACATAGTGCAGCTTTTTTCAAAGAACTGGGAGTCCTCATAGACTTGCCTTTACACACCAGGCTGACCATACAGGCCCCTAGAATATGGGACTAAGGCAAATCTGTCCCTATTCATGGAAAAAGTGCTGGAACCTCAGTCCCTTGCCCACCTCCAATCCTAGGAGTTCCCTGAATCTTGCATCCAACCATTGAATAAGTTCTCTTAATTTTACTTCTGTTTCTCAGAATCCATCCTCTTTTCTCCATTCCCAATGCCATCAATTTAGATCAGGCCACTATTATCTCTTACCTATATCACTGCCAGAGCATCCTACTGTTGCTTTGGCCTTCAGTCTCACCTCCCAAAAAATCTATTGTCTATATATTTCAGCATTACTAAAAAGCAAATACTCAGATGCTTCCTTTTGGCACCAAGATAAAGTCCAAATTCCTCAACATGATATAATTTTTTATGTTTTAACTTCTTTGTATTTCTGTGTATTCTTCCTTGATCCTAAGCCTTGGCCTTGGCCTGGGAAGCTGCTCACCTCCGCAATCCCTTTGCCTCCTCCATTGCCTTCCTTCTTCTTTCCTAACTGTCTTGGCTGCTGGATTGAAATCATCCTTTAGACCTAAGTCTTGATATTATATGCTCTGGAAATCTTTTCTGACTCCTGAAACTGAGCTAAGTACCCTGCTTGTGTGCCCCCATAAGACATAGCACTCTGTGTGCACTGGGCTATTTTATTTATTACCTTCCCAGCTAGACCATAAGATCTCTGGAGATAAGCACGATCTGTTGTTCATTACTCCAACCTCAGCACGTGTGATGCTATCCAGCAAATAACAGGTACTCACTTTATATTTATTAAATGAATATTGTTTTGTGCCCACTTACTCTTTGCTCCTGATTTCAACTTCTAGACATTGGCCTTCTCCCCCTATGCTACCTTGTGATTTCCCCCATTGCCTAACAACCTTGACTTTGCTTTTGACAGCGAGAGAACTACCCTTTAACTGTCATCTGAATTCATTCCACCACAGCCACATTCTCCTCACTGGGTGACTGTGAATGGCACTTTTCTTCCCTCTACTACTCTCAGCTCATTCACTCTGAGCACGGTGTCTCTCGTTAGTGGCTTACTCTAAAACTTGGCTGGCCCTTGTCTTTATTCAGCAACTCTTAGCAAGACACAGAGAGAAGCACCTTAATTGTTGCTTCCTCAACAGCCTTTATATTTTCCTCTAAGTTCTGCCACAAATGATAGAGACAAAATTGTTTCCCTAAATCCTTTCCAAACTTCCAAGATTTTCCTCCCAATAAACAAGAATGACTAAAGCACTCACTTGGTTCTATTCTTTCCTTTTCTCTGTTTCCAGTTCTGTCAGGACGTTTTGCGCATCTCAAGAGTGATTGTTGGCTAGGTGCAGTGGCTCATGCCTGTAATCCTAGCACTCTGGGGGGCAGAAGAGGTAGGATCACCTGAAGTCAGGAGTTCGAGACCAGTCTGAGCAAGAGCGAGACGCCATCTCTACTAAAAATCGAAAGAAATTAGCCAGACAACCAAAAATATATATGGAAAAAATTAGCCGGGCATGGTGGCACATGCCTGTAGTCCCAGCTACTCGGCAGGCTGAGGCAGAAGGATCGCTTGAGCCCAGGAGTTTGAGGTTGCTGTGAGCTAGGCTGATGCTACTGCACTCTAGCCCAGGCAACAGAACAAGACTGTCTCAAAAAAAAAAAAGAAAAAAAGTGATTGTTAACTTTGACTTTGGCTCCCTGTTGAAACAGGTACTCCCAACAATTTAGAGTATTTTATAAACTGCTACACACCCCTGCTAAAGGAGTTGAATGATTTTCCTTTTTGAAAACTAAATGGCTCAAATAGTAACACATTCTGTAATAGCATCACCTCTGTACATCCCCTCAGAGAGTTCCCCATTGTTTAAATTCGTGGGAAGTCTTGGTTCATTTGTGACTTGAACTGATGTTTTCCTGGTCATCAGTAACAGAGCATGATTTTTTACTTCTAAATACCTAATGAGTTCATGAGTCAGTCAGGAAGAAAACTTCCTATATGATTCTCAAATGAAAAGAGTAATTCTAATTTTTAGAAAAACTGAAATAGATTTATTTCTACCTATAGGACTTTGTATCTAAGAATTTGTAAGCATCAATGTGTAATTGAGCCATAGTAAGCTCAGTTAAAGTTTTGATAGCAATAGTTTCACTAGATTGCAAAGTAGTAAGTGTAACACCAATGGAGATGACTTTTCTTGACCAAAGCAGCATTGTGGTTGAGAGAAAAGAATTGGTTGGAGATCTACAGCAGTGCTGTCCAATAGAAATAATGCAAGCTATGTATGTAACATTAAAGCTTCTAATAGCCATATTAAAAACTAAAAATAAATAGGTGAAAACTTAATATTTTCTTTACTAAAACATACCCAAAATATGGTTATTTCAACATGTAACCAATTAAATATTTTAATGAGGAGGTTCTTTGGTACTAAATCTTTGAAATCCAGTGTGTATTTTACACTTACCACCCATTTCAATTCTGACCAGCCACATTTCAAGTACTAAATAGTCACATACAGCTACAAGCTATCACATTGAATAACACAGATCTAGAGCCTGAAGAAAGTGGCAGTCTCAGGTAATATCAGAGTGACTATAAGATGAAAACTGAGAATTATATGTCCTATGGACCTTACTATGACCATTATAAAGTCCTCCAGTACTTAGATGCCAACTCTTAGAGAACTTAAGGTAGATGTTCTTAATATGAGTGAGATTAATTTGCCTTCACTTCACAGAATAAGGTAATAAAGTAGAAAATAAGTTCAGTTATGACAAAATTAGAAATTTATATTTCTTATACTCTCAAGTTTATGGACTCAGTTTCCTACCTGTTACATTTACCTTACAGAATGGTCTAGATTATTAAACGGGAAAATTTAAACAAAAAATATGGTGTGATTTATGACTCATAGAAAGAGCTTGATACCCTACCCTTTCCTAAATTGGTTCAAATCCAGAGAGGCCAAGGCCATAGGTTTTATCTCTTTTAGGACCAAAGATATCTTCAAGATATCTATCTTCACTGATAGATAGCTTAAGATTTCAAGATGCAGTAACAGTGGGAGAAAATATGATGATAAAGAATGAAAGGAGTAAGTTATTTTCACTAAAGGGTGACTAAATTCAATCATGACATTCTGAGAGCCCAAAATATCCACATTGTCTATGAAGACCAACTTGAAATTGGAAACATACGGATACTAAGGAGTACATTAAGTAAGGTATATACACTGATCTATTCATTCATAAATAGACTAAACAAAAATGCTGGAAAAATATATTTAGAGCAAAGTGTTTAAATTGTTTTAAAAGTGAGAAAGGCGTCCTAATCACAGGAAACATCTAGGATTATGTGTTTTTTTACTATATTTTGAGGCACATGTTGATTTTGTTGTTGTTTACTTCAAGCTTGAATGGAATCCTGCCATTTATTTCATCAGCAATGTTCAAGTTTAACCAGCAGGAAAAGTACGTTGGAAGCAGAAGCTAAGAAGAAAATGCATGTGGGTGAGATTAACCATACATGTAAGAAGCTGAATGGAAGAATGTAGTTACTCATGATTATGGCAGAAATACACTATGGAGATATCTTAAAGAAGAGGATGAGGATTTTGGAAAGAAGACTCAGAATCTTTTTTGTGTAATATTGTATGACAATGAAATCCAGGTAACTATTGTCTGAAGACAGCATTTCACTTAGGATATAGGTATAATTGTTACAACAAAGACTCAAAACAGCAGTAGTATAAACAATATAAAAGTCTATTTCTTGCTCATAGAATTTTTTAAGAGTAAGCATCCCAGGGCTCCTCAGTGACAGAGATATGGATATTTTTTTCTTGTGGCCAGTATTAACCTTAGACCTGGATAAGAGCAGCCCCTGCTCTTGCCTGTCTTTGAGTGTCCTGCTCTGGCCCCCTCTAGATGTGCACACTCTGCACAGAGCAAGAAGTCTTCAGGACCAAGGAAGTCTGCCTACCCGGAAACTGTGTCCCCTCCTCCACAGTCAGGGTCATGTGTTGGGTACTCAAGATTCAGAATACCCAGTTCAAATGGCTCCAAGCCTGCTTCTGGGGCCTGGGCATACCTCTCCCCAGAGTGGTCTGTTACTCAAGGCTCAAGGCAAGGAATGGCTAAGTGGCAGCTATTTGTGGGGAACTTAGGCAAGTGAGCTGGGATGGATATACACACCATGAGGTCTCTTGCAGTGCAGCATGTAGCCACAGTTGGTTGGAAACAGTCATGGGCCAGGAGCCAGGACTAGGTGGTTATCTATTCCCGACCTCATCATATTCTGGCACATTATTCAAAGGCATCCTAGGATTTTATACTTGAACGTGGTATATGAGGTAACTTTTGATGGTATATTTGTCAAGATAAGGGGTTGGAACATTTTATTTAATAGTTTTTTTGGTGGTTATATAACTTTTAAATACTTTTCCTATGGTATTTGGTCCTCCATTTGAACTCTAATTCAAGACCCTGCAAATGTTTGGTGAGCTTGCTAGTGGTTCTATAGTTCCCAACATATGACTGATTGATCCTTAATGGAGCAGAACAGCTTCTTCAGTTCCATCCATCACATATGCATGTCAGCCAGCAAAAAGGAAAAAAGGAAAGGAAAAGATATAGCTTTTCCTCTGAAAGTACAATCTAGGAAAAAAACAGAAATTTGATTCTGCACACATCCCATTGGCCAAAACTTTTGGATGTGTAGATTTTTGCAGGCCGTCCCATAGCCTCAGCTAAAAGTTCTGTTACTGAGAAAAGGAAAACAGAATTAGTATTGTAGAAGATAGCAAGCAGTGTAATGCGTTTGGCCTCTTTCCAAATGAGACAATTCCAAAGTTCCATTTAGTTACAGAATCAACCTCAAAGTTCAGAATCTTAGATGGTATGCTGTCCTATTAGATATACGTAGTTTGTTATGGTCTGGGAATACAACAACTTAAAAAAAAGTCTATTTGTCTCCCCCCTCCACACACACATATACCCAAACTTAATAAAAATAGTAGAGGAAGAACAGGACAGCCACAGTAAGAATGCTCAGTCAAAATAGGGAAGAATGGGAAATCCAAGAACAGTCACTGGTTTTTAGCAATCATCATATCTTGCTGAGGAGGACATTGCAGGACCTCCCTGTCTGGCAGCTTGGTTAGTCCTTGGTTATATCATTTGGAAACTGCTGATTCTGCTCTCTGAGGAATTTTTTCTCTATAGCACTCTGTGGTTCCTGGCTTTGCCCTCTGGGACATTCTTCCTTGTCCATTACCCCCCGTGGTAACTTAAAGTAAATGTTGGAGAGTATGTTGATCTTGGGAGATGTACAGATTTGGGGGATCAGGGGTCGCTTTATAGGTCAAACTGACACTGGCTTTTTCATGCTAGATGTGTGCTTTCTTTGGCAATATGTTTTCCTCACAATCTCAGTAGGCTTACCATCTACTGGCTTCCAGCTGGTTTCATAAGTAAGTTGCCAAAGATATTCTCTAGTTAGACTTCTGACATCTGAAAACCTTTTCTTTTTTAACCAGCCTTATGCCCCGCCCATTTCCATTTCCTTGTTGGCTTATGTGAGGCCATCCAAAACAATAGGGTTGGTTGGGAAGAAGGCGACATTAATCTGGTCATTGCTTCTGGACTGGACCCACTAACTAGCACTTCTGGGAAGATACATTAGAGAAGCCTGGAGATAGTTTTAGGTCCTTCTAAGGTTTCATTTTTAGAGCTGTTTCTTAGCCCTGTTTTAGTTTTGTAAGAAGTAATTAACTTTTTCACTACTGTACATTTCTAAATTACTAGACCCTTTGTAAATTAGTTTGTAGGCAACATGCAGATAAAAACTCCCTCAAATATTGTATTCCCTTCAATCTATGTTCCCAAATATTTTGGTTCTAGCTTGAACTCTTCTTTCTAGGATTTTTCCAAAAGCCTCAAGGCAGCCAATACCACCAGCATTTTGGTGTTTTCTTTTTTTCAGTAAGTTCCCAGAGTCACAGGCCATGTTCCTATGTGTTCTGCCTTCCAAGGCATTAGAAGTAACAATTTTCATAAACACATTTCCAAAAAAAAAAAAAAATGACAGAGCCACCAAATTTTCCAGCTTCTAATATCTGTGCCCCTTCCACCAACTGTCCAACCTTTGAGCCAATGCCACATATGTTAGATTCTGTTCTGGCAACCCCAATTTCAGTATCAAATTCAAAATTAATTAGGCTATAGATCCAGTTGTTTTTATAGAGTTCCAAAATATCAGTAGCTTTTATTAATACAAGATGGTTTATTTCTGTCTCACATAGCAACCCAGTTGAAAGCAGTCCAGAGCAAGAAGGGAAGCTCTGTGGACAATTTATACTTTGTGGTTCAAGATGATTTCTTCACCTCTAGTCATCATACCCACATTATAGCCACTCCTGGGAGAGGGAAGTATGAGGGAAAAGCACATTCCTTGCTCTTAAAAACATGATTTACTTTCATAAATACACAGTCACTGGTTTTTAGCAACCATCATGTCAGTTATGCTCATGTTGTATTAGCCAGAACTTAATCACGTGACCATACCTCACTGCAAGGAAGGCTGCAAAATGAAGTCTTTAGATGGGCAGCCATGATCCCACTGTAGGCATGGATGGGGAGCAATGAGAAAGACAGCATTGCCATTCATCTTCTTTACAAACATTGGGGGACTTTCATACTCACTTCAGAATCATTCTCTCCTTTTCCTCCTTGGGAACTGAATAGCCAAGCCTGAACGTAAATGGTGCTCATGGATTTCAACATGGCAGAGCATTTTTGAAGAACTTCTGTTTAGTTTGGCAAAGATTATTGGCCTACTGGAAAGATCAGCATGTATTTCTTGGTCTTGAGGATTTTATAACATTTCCTTAGACCACAAAATCTAATACAACAACTACAAACAGAATATTGGAAATGACAGAAGCCAAAAGGTTATCTCCCGAATTAGCATTTATTTTTCAATCTTCCTTTCTAGATTTACTTTCTGGAAACATCTGTCTTCTCCTTTGTTCCTTCTGTGATGGTCTTTCACAGATAGAAAGAACAGAGCATCTAAATTCGGATTCAAATCTCCTTGATTGCAGTCAAAGTGACAGTGGTAATTTTCGGCTAAGCATGGACTACTAGACTTGACAAGGGTATGCTTTAGGAATCCCAGCTATTCGGCAGACGTTATCAGTTTCCTTACATTTTGAATGAAGTAGTAGTGTTCAAACACTGGAGCTTATTAATTTCACTGTGAATAAAACTAGGCTTGACTGCCAACTCGATTTTAAATACAAAGTAGTGGTAAGTACACAGTACTTGGGTCAGACAGACTATGGTTCAAACTGGGCTCTGACATGTATGTCTTAGCCAATCACTTATACATAGGGGAGGAAGCGTTCTTTTCCGTATGTCTTGAAATTTCACATTCATGATCTTATCTTCAACTATAAGCTTTTAGTATATGTCTCTAACTCTGATCTTCCTCCTAAGACTTTTCCTGATATATTTCTAATCACTTGCAGAGTTAGGGATAATAATTGAACTTACCAGAGCTGCTGGGTAGTTAAATGAGATGACACATAAAATTGAGTAACAGTCAAAAAGTAACTATTTTTATCATGCTCATGTGTGATGAACAAATCAATAAATCTCTCACCTATAATATACCTCATGAGATATGGTCCAAGGTTTCATGATGTGTATGCATAATGTCATAATAAAAATTGTTCATATTAACATAGAGGTACACCAGAACATTTTTTTTAATAAAGGGCCTATGATTGAGAAATACTACTCTGTCTAACCTAGAGTTTTGCCCATCCGTTGTATAATACTTTGCATATAAATAGGTAGATAGTTAATAAATGTCTGGTATTTGTTTAAGTGAATTTATTAATGTGCAGATTTTTAAATAAGTCCATCTTAAGATTGGCTACCCTTAATAAGTTAACATTAATATTAATAACATTAATAGCCATGTGTCAATCATCATTAAATACATGGCATACATTATCTCATTTAACTTTCACAATTATACTCAATGGTAGCTCCTATCTCTATCTTATGGATAAATACACCGGTGCTCAGAAAGGTTAGTTGACTTACACAGAAGCACATGCCAAATAACTGAGAGAGGCAGTAGAGCTCAGGTAGTTGATTCTAAAGTTAATTATTTTAACCAAAATATTGCACAAAAAAATTTAAAAGGTATGTGTGAAAATAGCAAAATGGTTGTGTAATAGCAGCACATACATCAATAACATGATGTTAGAACATTAAGAACATTATCCTCCAAGCTAGCCTGAGAACAAGTATCTATGGTTTTGCTCTCTCAGACAAAACATGCATGTAGAAAATAACAGAATCCACCTGCAATGGGAAATGTCAATCAAAACTGTCAAGTGTATCTTATGATGTTTTTTGGCTTCTCCTTGTATGTTCAATTTCATTTTGTTCTAAGAGTGAGAGAACAAAAGAAGAAAAGGAGATTCAAATAAAGAGAGTTCTAATACCCTTCATTCCTTTATTCCTAGTGCTAAACTTCAAAAGAAAATGCTCTTCAGTTCATCTTTCCTTTGCTAACTTATGCAGAAAAGTGATACACCATCAGCATGATCAAATGCACTGGAGCGATCCTGTGAACAGTGAAAAGGTAGCTGCAGCATCTCAGCAGAGAATGCAAAAGAACATTTTTGGGATGATAGATTTGTTAATTACTTTGTGGTGAGAGTTTCACGGGTGTGTGCATATGTTACAATTCAACAAATTGTGTAGTTTAAATGTGCATAGTTTATTGTACACCAATTATACCACAATTGCTTTTTAAAAATAAATATAATGGAAGGGTGACCAATGTGCAGCATAGACTCAAGTCTTCCTGTGATAAATAACTGAGACTTCAGCTTGTCACAGTGGAAACAGACTTATCAAGAGGCAGGCCAGGTTGGCCATGACTTAGTTAATTAGCATCTCTTTTTTGAGCACCTTGTTCAATGCCTTGTACTCCACTTTGTATATATTATCTTATAAGAATGTCAGGATAACTCTGTCATGCAGTAATTTTGGGTGGCTTAGATCATTCCCTTCATAAAATAAGTGTTTTGAGACATTACACACAAAACACTATCAACTTTTTGCCCCAAATAGAAATCAACAGTGTTCTGAGAGACTCCACACACAGCAGGGATCTCTGATTTACAGAATACTGCCAAATATAACTAGCTGGCTCTGTGATTCAAATCTTCCTTCATAGGATATATATAGGAGTTTCCCTGGTTCTAAAAGGACAAAATTTAGGAAGAGAAAGGAAGAAATTTTTCTTTCCCCTGATATTTAAGTCCATGAACATCAAAATCTGTCTAGCCAGTAGAAGGTACTTTATGAAATATATGTTAGCCTAATATTATGCTACCCCATTGAGCCCAATGGGTGGAAAGGTCAGCATACTCAACTGGAAAGGAAAACCGTCTTGAGATTGTGGTGTGGACAGATGTCAAGATATGAGATAACGTTGACCCTGAAGCAGTGAATTCCCAAATGAGTGAATAAATACTTGAATGGGGAGCAACATCAGAGTCAGAGCAACACTTTCAAAGTACTGCTGTAGTGCTGGAATGGATTGGTTGGAAGGACAAGGTAGTGTCATAATTATGTCTTATTCAGACCTGGAAACTTAGAATAAAATCAGACCAGTGAGAGGAAGCAAGACTCTGAAAACTATGGTTACATAACTATTGGGCATCTTTGAATTTTATGCTAGGATTGCCAATTTCAGACATATGTAGTGTGGTTTATGGACCTTCTCTGATAGATTATGCAGATGAGCAGCAGACACAATGAGAAGATTCAGGAAACTGGCTATTGATCATGCATACCAGTCTAATCCCACCATGGAATAAGGCACAGCATAAGTGAAGACAATGTCAGGGGCTTTAGAATGTCTGATTCTTTATACATTGCTTCATGCTTCAAATTTAATATTTATTAACTTCATTTTGAAGCCCTGATCACTATTTAAAAAGTTTCTGAAAAGATTAATATGTGTAGATTCATAACATTTTGAGAGTTGAAGAAAAGTTAGTGATTAAAAGAAGAATTATTTGGTTTCCCAAATTTATGAAGATGAAATTTTACAGTAATTTTTAGAAATGATAATTATAATTTGTTATTATAGTAATTTAATTGTTATTTACTTATAAATTATTGATTATAATTATATTTATAGTTTTATAATTTTATAATTACATAATTATAATGTTTTAGAAATGAAAATAAAATACTTCAGATAGGGTACTCATATTGCTTTTTGGTCTTTGCTACCAATGAAATTCAACATTTTTATGCAATAGGAAAATTATTAATATAGAAGCATATCCAATTTTAGATTATTTCACTGGATACTTAAGAATATATTCACTGTAAGTAAAGAAGAAGGGAGCTTAGGAAAAAAGCAGAGGACTTCCAAACATTTCAGTTGCTGTATCATTAGACAAAAGCATGCTACTGCAAATTACTTGAATCTAGAAAGTAATAATCGAAATCCAATGCAAATCTATCATTGATGATAGCATTACTATAGAATAAAGATTATAAAACTAGCAGTTCAGCATGAAGTCCCAGGTTCAAGCTCCAGCACTGCTAAATAAATAAAAACAGCTTTTTGGAGTCAATGATGGAAATCTACCTTCAGATACCGTAGAACACCTTTTGTCTTTAGAGACTTGGTCTAGCAATGCAGTCTGGGATTCTCAAAGCATGTTGCAAAGCATTTGTTATACATTTTGACAGTTCTAAATGCCTCTTGAGATTAGATTTCTCTTGTTTCAGATTCTTTCGTATTCTGTAGTATAAATTTATATCAAATCAACAAATATAATAAATGAATACATAAAAAGGAAGTAAGTGTTGTTCAAATTGGGCCCAGGTTTCAAAATGTAATGAAATTAATAAAAAGTGGCAAATTGAAAGAAGCAGATAGTGGTTAGAGCTTGGTTCTATGTGACAGAGTCTGTGTTAGGAGAGCTGCTTTTTTCTTTTCTTCTTACTTTTTTGGAAGCAAGTGGTCTTTTTACTTGTATGATGTTCATTCCAGATTTGGAAAATCTTGCTTCTTTTTCTTGGGTCCTATATCAAAGTTTTTATTATTTTTACATAGCTAAGATCTCAAAAACCAGTAATAGTAAAGAGATATCAGAATGCCCTATACATACCCTACAAGGCTGCGGCCTCCAACCCCCAGGCTATGGCCCGGTACCAGTCCATGGTCTGTTAGGAAAAAGACCTCACTTGCATTAGACCTGAGTTCTGCACCAAGCCCCACCACTCACGACACCCCACCCCCTAACTACCCCCACCATGTCCATGGAAAAACTGTCTTCCATGAAACCAGTCCCTGGTGCCCAAAAGCTTGGGGACCGCTGCTATAAGGCAACTACATCAATGTAGTTCCTAGACTAGGCAATATATTATGTCTCCTCTTTTCCTTAGTATATCTTACTTCCTCCACTGAGGACACCCTTTCTTCCTTTGTTAACTTGGAAATGGACTCATTAGAAAATATGACAAAGTTATGGACATTTTCTCATAAATAAAAATACATACACAGAGTTTTGCATATAGTGCTCTACCTTAGACACAACCCCCTAAAAAGTAGTCCTGACATGGCCAGACATTGATAGTGTGCCCACGTTTGTCATTGTATTTCAAATATTTGTTTATATATTTGACCATCTCCAGTATGCTGAACTCCTAGAAGACAAGGGCTATCCCTTCTTCAGATTTCATTTCCAGGACACTCAATAAATATTTGTTGAATGAATTGATTTCTTGAGGTTCAGCAATTTGAGCCTAATTTGTCTTCAGTTATAAATACTTAAGAGCAAATTCGAAGACTTGACACAGGGAGTCATCACAACAAATGTTGAATGAATGCTATAACATTTCAATTTCCTGAATGTATGGTACTTTGTAATGTAAAATATGTTTTTCATGTGTTAATTTTATAAATAAGCCAAGTTTTACTCTCTCTCTCTCTATCTCTCTCACTACAGCTGGACGATGCAAGAAAGCCACTAAAACATCCAGTAGGATATAACAAAACATTAGTGTATATTTAATATGTTGGTCCTCTGTAATTGCCATCAAGGCCCCTACCTAAGGACAAAGATGTATTAACAACCACCCCCCATCTATGCCATTCTGAAGAATGTCACCAAGGAATTAAGCCAGATATTTCTAGGCTTGCTATAAGATTGTTGAATTGTCCCTGCTACTTCCCACATATCATGCCAACACCAATCCTCACCTCAGGATGATAAGGGAAGAACAGAAATGGAAGAGAGAGCATTACTAGTTTTCTGTTTCCGCATAACAAATGGCTTAACGGCCAAATTCAATGGCTTAAAACAGCATAAACTTATTATCTCACAGTTTCCCTGAGCACAGCTCAGCTCTGTCCTCTGCTTGGTGTCTTACAATGCTGAAATCACGGTGTCAGTGACAATGTGTTCTCATCTGGTGACTCAGCTGGGAAAAGATATGCTTTTAAACTTTGTCAGGAAGTTTTCCAAATTCAGTTCCTTGGTACTAGTAGCCTCGAGGTCCCTGTGGTCTTGCTAGATGTTGGCATGAAATTGATTTCAGCTTCTAAAGATAGTTCTCAGGTTCTTTCTATGTGTTCTCTGCCACTGGCCCTCTCACACTTCTAATCTTTCTGCCTTTGGGAAGGGAGTGCCAGTTCCTTTTAAGTGCTAATCAGATTAGATCAGAGTCATTGGGTATCTCCCTTTTGACTCAAAGTCCCATAACTAATAACCTATTCAAGGAGTAATCTACCACCAGATTCACAGATTCTGCCCACTGAAGGAGGCAAGAATCTTGGGGGCCATCTGAGAATTCTGCCTACCACAGAGGATATGATGGGAGACTTCTGGAAAGCTCTGTGAGTACAGCCATAGGCTGTCTGAGATGGGAAGACAAGAATTTCATTCTTTATTGCAGTCCTACCCTGGTGGCCCCATTAGACAAGAGCACAGCATGGTAGAGGAGTTCCGGGGAAGGTTTCATGCCCATTCCCTGAAGTTTCTTGCTGTATGTAAAACTTGCTATTGGTGCCACCAAATTTTCTGCAAAGGCAGAAGACTTGAGGGAGTATCTGGCAACAGAGAGGTAATAACAGATGGTGGTTTGGTGTGCATTAGGAGAGAATAGAGGGTCACTCCATCCCAGTTCTCCAAGACTCTCATGGAGGGCAGGAAGATGCCCCACTCTGAGGGAGGTTGGGACAGGGCCTACTTGCGAGAGACTAAAAGAAGACATGGTTGCCCCTCTTTGAGGGGGTCCAATGGCTGAGGAGGCTGACAAAAAGCTAAAACTTCCTAAGACAGCCATGCACAGCATCAGTGTGGAGACCGCTATATGATGAGAGCAGACAGAATCATCTTGAGGCTGATTGGAACCTTGGTTGCCTCCCCACCACCAGCAGGTGACTGATTACCCTCAAGAGATTTCTGCCTCCCCTATGTCTCCTTCCACTCTTCCAAATCGGGAGGAAGCAAGCTTTGCAATAGGGAAGGGAAAGAAGTAAGCAGGATCAGATCATTTCTTCTCCCCTCTCCAAATCTTTCGAGCCACAAGGCTGGATGACTCAGGAGAGGGAAGAGGTGCCGGTAAGAAGGAGAAGAAGTGAGATTTAAGCCAATATGAGCTG
>CAUYRT010051437.1:0-53828 GCA_963574885.1 Lepilemur ruficaudatus
AAGAAGAAATGACAAGAATCAGATCTTTAGTAGTTGTTTGTGATCAACATGCACTCTTGAAGCAGGGCAAACTTTAATGAGTTTAATAGATCCTCCAAAATCACGTGACTAGACTGAGCAGAAGAAAATGCCTTTTTTACCAGGTAAGCTGCGCATAAGGCATCCCACAAAGTTACCTGCTGATGTCAGACTAGCCCTGATGAGATGGAAATGCTGAGCTGAAGTGTGCTCCTGCAGTTTGCAGAACATGTTGTTCACTGGCACCAGCCAGGCAGTATAAAGCATGTGTCTTAAATTAAAGCATCCTTAGAATGATAACGTTGTAAACAAATTTGAATCCTACAGAATGAAGCATAAGGACCTCACTACCTCCCTCTAGTGGCCATGGCGCATTTAATCGGGTCTCTCTACAGCTGGTTGGGTCCGGTCCTGGGAACTCCAGTGCCTTCTTGCAGAGGGCGGGTGGAGGCCCCCACATTCCTGAGATGGCAGACAGGCTGCAGAGAAGCCAGTAGACTGGCAAAGACAAGAGACCTCCCTGAAGCGTTGTTAAGCACGAATTACCAGGACGTGTGGATTATCTTTTTACTCTCAAATAATTCCTAAAATCAGAATTGAACTAATTCTCATTCATTCTTTTAGGGTGACTAAATTGTATGTCTTTTTTTTTTTAATTAAATATCTATTCTTTTTTTAAATTCAGTCATTCTTTATTATTTGCATCCTTAAGTATGGCATATCTTTTCCTGCTTCTTAGAAGTATTATCTTTAATTTGCCGTGACATCTGTAATTTTTAATTTTGTTAAAATTAATTTGGGTCTTAACTAATATAACTAGGAAATACAAATATATTTTAAACAGCAATGTAATTTTGTGGTCTTTAGAGAGAAGCCTAAGATATAATCTGGACAACCTCATTATTACTCATAAGATCTTAATGAAATAGAAGATCATAGAGAAACTGGGGAGCAGAATAGTGACAAAATTTTCTTGAGATCATCTAGGATCAGAGTCATAAGCTGATGGAAAGCCATCATTCAGGACTCTGGGTAACAAGCAAGCTTCACAAGCTTACTGGTTTTGCACTGTTGGCTGTGAGCACATTTTAATCATTTGGATTAAACTTGGTTGCTTCCTTTGTGGTAGATTACTCCTGTGGCAGGGTGGCAACCTCTGATGTCTCCTCTTATTTACTAATCTAGGAGTTGGAGAATTTTGAGAGGGAACTATATTTTGGAGCTCAGCTTCTCTTTTCTGGGCTACTTTCCGTTTCAACTTGCCTGATAGTAAATCCTGAAGAATCCTCCTTTTCTTACTGTTCTATTTATCCGGTTACATTGGAACATCCTCTCGGAGCTAGCTAGTTTAAGAAGTACAATATCGCCTCACTTCTGAGACACGGCCTGTGGATGAAGGGACAGCTCCAGAGAGCTGATGGTGTGACCTTTGAACCAGTAAAACATTTGTTGGGTTTTACAGATAAAGATAGTGAACCAAAGCTTGGGCTCTGCTCCGCGGCACCTGGCTCCAAAGCTGGTTCTGTCACATGCGAGAGGCATGGCAGACAGGCACCTGACTCAACATCTCAAACCTTGCTTTCTTGTCCTATAAAATGAGGATCGTCACAGTTCCTACCTTGTGGGTTATTGTGAGGATTAAAGGCGATTAGGTGCAGTGTTGGCACAGTGCTCAGCTCATTGTGCTCAGCAAATAACAACCATTACTATTTAACCATGATGATGAACATTTTTAAAGGGTCCATCACATTCTTTGCTGGCTTCTTAAACAGAGTGCAACGACTGACATTAACCATTGTCTTGGAAGACTCAGATTTTTTCTTCTAAAAATCAACTCTGGCCCCATAAACAAGAATAACCAAGTGCTGAGAAGCTGCTGAGCTCTGAGCGTGGTTCTCCTACTCTTTTCCACTACATAGCTGACGGCCTGGATATGAACTGCCTGCAGCCTGCAATGTTGTTTTCTGAGTTCTCATTTCTTTTCCCATTTTCACGTCTTCCCTGGCTATCTTTCTGTCTGTCTCCTGACCCCTCCCTTCTTCCTAACCTGCTGTGGGATCAGAAGTGAGGTAACACAGCTTGTTGTAATTCAGCTTCATCAACAGAGTCACTAGACCCCCGTAAACAACTGTTCTCCTCTTTGCAAACCTCTAATTACATGCATGCCTTTTAGTGCCTGGGGGACCCACACCGAGTGAGTAGGAAAGACCTAAAAGAATGAAGACGTTGTAAGAATTTTCTCTAGGGTGGGCAGCTGGTCTTGTGAGCTGGGAGCTTTGGAAGCTGCGCTGATTTAATTCTTGTCTCCTTGGTGGGGGGAGGGGCAGCGCCTGGGTTCTGCTCCCTGGGCTGGGGGCGCTGCCCCCTAGTGGTGGGGACAGCCGCGTGGCGCACAGGACGGGGCTGCGGTTTCAGAGAACAGTTCTGCAGGTGGGGATGCAGAAGACCGAACGCAGGTCTTGCCCAGGGAGCCCGAGTGGAGCAGAACCGGAACCAGAGTCAAGGCGGGAACAATGAGCGCAGCGAGAAAAAGCAAGGTGATCCAGGACAAAGGCGGTGGATGCTAGTAGCTAGATAAAATGGCCCTATTTTTTTCCTGATAAGCTCTTTATTTGTATATTTTTGACAAATAAAAAATCATACGGATTTAGAGTGTACAACATGATGTTTTGTTATGTGTCCATTGTGGCATGGTTAAATCAAGCTAATTAACATATACATCATCTCTCACACTTAACTTTTTTGTGGGAAGAACATTAAAATCTACTCTCTTAGCGATTTTCAAGTATACAACGCATTGTTATTAGCTATAGTCGCTGTGCTGTACGGTAGAGCTCCACACTTTATTCCTCGTGTCTGGCTGAAACTTTGTACCCCAACATCTTTCCATCTCCCCCCGTCACCCACCTTCACCTCTGCCCACACCGCCATTCTACTCTCTGCTTCCATGAGTTTGGCTTTATTAGATCCCACATACAAATGAGCTCAAAGCGGTCATATTTTAATGTGGTGCTCATTTTGTTGCATGATAATGGGCCTTATGACCTCAATGACTTGGACAGAGACAGTGGGATGGGGGATATTTGTAACAGAAAATGTCCACAGATAAAGAGATGCTGTGTTTCTTAAGAGGGTTATCTTCAGATGGCGCTCTCCAACCGTGTTTCCCAAACTGAACCCCACACAAAACACCAGTGCTCCATGAGTTATCAGGTCCATAAAGATGGTTTTCTGTATTCAAGTAGTTTTTGACAAGTATATACGGAATATGATAAAAAGCTTGCTAACCCTTGCAGACCCACACTCCGCCCCTCTTCTCTCTGGATTCCCTGTGAGATTACGTCGGTCCGTTTTTGTCTCTTGAGCAAAAGAGCACAACTTCAGTCCGTAGATTTCTGTCTCTGGAGGGATGCTGGTACCTACTCGTACTAACGCTGGGATATTGCACTATCCCTTGTGATTTCTCTACATCCTGCCCACACCTTTATAAACAATCCTTTTATAAAACTGTACTCAATTTATCCACACTGAGCATGTCATCAATTTCCTTCCAGGACCCTGACTGACATATCATCTATTTCATTAGAGAACCATGATGCCTAATGGCATTTTAAAATCTGTTCTTCATATTTTTAATTTGTTCATTGTAGTCTCTTCCATTAGAACATAATCACAGTGCCTGGCACATAGAAGGTGATTGTCTTAGATGAGGTTTTCTTAGAAGCAGGCCCTTAACCAAAAATATGGGTGTGTGTGATTTATTAAGGAAATGCTTCCAGGATAAACTTCTAAGGGAGAGGGGAGGCAGCATGGAGAAGAGGAAGAAACCAAGCAGCGGTGCAGTGGTGGTCTCAGCCTGGTCCCGTGGGTGCGCTGAAGCCTAAATGCTACTGCAGAGTTTGCTTCTTCTTGAGGCAAGGAAGCTGGTCTTGTGAATGTCCCCTTCCACAACACCAGTCTGTT
The DNA here is from genome assembly GCA_963574885.1 of Lepilemur ruficaudatus. NCBI lineage: Eukaryota > Metazoa > Chordata > Mammalia > Primates > Lepilemuridae > Lepilemur > Lepilemur ruficaudatus. The sequence goes on from CAUYRT010051437.1 coordinate 3,982, forward strand.
ATCGGTAGCAGAGGCCAGTGAGGGGATGGTGGGTCGTAAACTCCCCTGCACTTCAACTCTCTAAACGGACCGAGCAGCTTCAGTGGTCACAGGCAAAGCTCTGAAGGAGGGCAGAGCTGTGAGTAGGTAGCAAAGCACACACCAGCTGGGTGTGGGCGCACAGGACCAAGGGGATATGCGGGGATCTGGGAAGGGAGTCAGTGGTTTCTTCTAGAGTTCTCAACAAATATGTGTTAAAAAAAACAAACAAACAAACAAGTGAATACATGAATGAGTAAAGGCCTCCAAAAGGTCCTTCATATAGAAACATCTAATTCTAACACATAGGGCATCTTTTTTTGTTTTATATTACATTTATTAACATCCCAATTACCTAGTATTCTATGGTAAAAAAATAAAAAATTGCCGAGCTAAAAGAGCTAAATTTTCCTTATCCAAGATAGCGGTGTGTTAGGATACTGCATAAAAGCAAACCCAGTAGGGTATATAGAGAGATGTAAAGAGAGATTTATTATGGGAATTAGCTAATGTGATATGGAAGCATGAATACAAGAAGCACCATGATATTCCATCTGCAAACCGGAAAAGCAGGCAAGCTGGTGGTGGAATTCAGCCTGAGTCCAAAGGCCTGGGAACCCGAAGCACTGCTGATATAAGGCTCAGAGTGTGAAGGCCCGGGAACCTGGAGTTCTGATGCCGGAGGGAAGGAGACGATGGATGTCCCAGCCCCAGAAAGGAGAACAGATTTGCCCTTCCTGCACCTTTGTGTCCTATTTGGGCCCTCACCAGGTTAGAAGAGGCTGCCCACACTGGTGAGGGTGGATCTTTTCTACTGAGTCGACTGATTCAAATGCTACTCTCTTCCAGAAACACCCTCACACACAAACTCAGAAATAATGTTTTACCAGCTATCTGAGCATCCCTTAGCTCAGTCATGCTGACACATAAAATTAACCATCACGCTGGGGTTAAGGCAATAGACCTTCTCATGGCTGAGACAGCAGGAGTGAATCTTGCCAGGGTCACATTTTCTAAAGAAATGAAATAACCAGTGCATGACAAGTGTGACCTGAGAGAGAGAAAGACGTCACCAGTAAGGTTATGGACCTGACATACAAATGGACAGGATGGGGTCTAAGAGAACTCCAGGCCTGCACCAGTAAGAAGATGACCAAAGAGAAAGTGGGGCCCTGAAAGTCCACCCACAGGGCAATCGAGAAGGTGACCGTGAATGCAGCCTGGGGGAGGGAGGAAGAAGGGATCAGCCTGAATGCGCCTGTGGGAAGCAGGAACATCAGCAGCAAAAAGCCTACAAAATAATTTTAAAGGCAGTAAATCTCTTGCATGATGGTGAAGAGAAGGTGTGGACTTACAAATGAAAACTTAAAACAAGATGATGACTTTGTCCTAGTCACCATGAACAGAGAGATACATCACTACCCACTATCCCAGGGGAAGGAGTAAAGATTAAAACCAGAATGGCCTCCATTCATGATGTTTATTTTAGTTCAAGTATGTAAGTTTATTTATAGTGAAGTGATTATGTTCAAATAGTGATATTTTCCTTTCTTATAGACCTGTTAGAAGACCCCCAGCATGGGTGGTATTGTGGTAAAAACATACGTGAATCTGAGGGATGATTGCATATGGCTCCACTGTTGTCCAGTCTAGACAGTTGGGCAGACATTGTTATAAAAATTATACCCCCAAACAAGATCTTGGTGTAAAGTCATTAATGCCAAAATCTTGTGTGTTTTAGGGTCTTAAAAACAAATAAGAAAACAAAACAAAGTAGTACATCCTTATTTTTTTTTCTTTATTGAAGTATACTTTACATATCATGCCTTTACTCTACTGTAAGTGTACAATTAAGTGATTTTCAGTGAATTTACCAAGGTGTACAGTTAATCACATGAATCAGTTTTTGAGGAATTCCTTTCCCCTATTGAGACCCCTAATTCTGCTCCCCAACTACTTTTCAAGCATGTCCCACCCCTCCACAGTGCCCACCATATCACTCAGATGTGGGTTTACCCCCCACCCCCCAAATCCCGAGTGAACACTCCCACCATTTCAGCATCATAGTGTTAATCAGTCAATACCAATTTGATGGCGAGTACAAGTGGGGCCCATTCTTCGGGTCTTGTGTCACCTCACTTAGAATAATGGGGTCAAGCTTAATCCAGGATAATATAAGAGGTGCTAACTCACTGTCGTTTCTTAAAATTGAGTAATATTCCATTGTGAACAAATACCAGATTTTAACAATCCACTCATGCATTGACGGGCACTTGCATTGTTTCCATGACCTAGCAATAGTGAATTGTGCTGCCATAAACATTCGGGTGCAGATGTCTTTATCATAGAATGTCTTATGCTCTTTTGGGTAGATGCCCAGTAATGGTATTGCTGGATAGAATGGTAATTCTATTTTTAGCTCTTTGATGAATCTCCACATTCTTTTCCACAGAGGTTGTACTAATTTGAAGTCCCACCAGCAGTGTAAGAGTGTTCCTGTCTCTCCACATCTTGGCCAGCATTTGTTGTTTTGGGATTCAAAGTGAGGTGACACAAGACTGGAAGAATGGACCCAACATGTAGTCACCATCAAATTGGTACTGACTGATTAACACTATGGTGCTCAAATGGTTGTGGTGTTCACTAGGGATTCAGGGGGAGGCGGGTAGACCCACATCTGAGTGATGTGGTGGGCACTGTGGAGGGGAGGGGCATGCTTGAAAAGTAGTTGGGGAAGGGAATTAGCAGTCTCAATAGGGGGAAGGAAATCCTCTAAAACTGATTCATGTGATTAACTGCACATCTTGGTAAATTCACTAATAATCATTTAACTGTACACTTAAAATAGAGTAAAGGCATGATATGTAAAGTGTACTTCAATACAGAAGGAAAAAAAGGGCAGTTTATCTATCAGACGTTGCAATGTAATGTAAAATAACATTGTGTTACCTTATGAATAGACACAAAATTAATATATACTGGTATATAAAACTTAGTGTATCATAAATCAATTTTTCCAAGAAAATTGGCTGGGGCAATTAGTTAATTATTTGAATACATCTCAAGCTAAAATGTCACACTCAGAAATAATATTGAAGAGCTAGATAAAAATTTTATTATTATAATTTTTATAATAACAAGAAACAAAGAGTTAATGGATTTCAGGATAGGACTAATCTTTGCACAGATGAGTAAAAGCAATTGAATACATCATCAAGGAAAATACTGACAGATTTTGTAATAGAGAGTGTTAAAAATTCTCTGTTAAAAATATGTAAGACAAATTAAAAGGAAACAATAAGCCAGACAATTTATGTTCATGTAATTAATAAATTTAAAGTTTTTACTAATCAGAATAGCTTCCAAACCATTCTGGGAAGTGTGCAAACACCTAAAACAGTAAATTTACAGAAAAAATATTAAATGAATAATGCATATAATAAACTATTCTATTTCCTTTAAAAGAATATGGCATAAATACTATGTCATAAACACTTTTATATTTGTCATATAATAAAAGCTTCTTCATGCAGAATATGTTGTTTTAACTACATCTTTCTTCCTGATATTGTTTAGAAAGAAACTATACTTTTAGTTTCTAGAAAAGGGAAGAAGTAGACAGAAAAGGCACAAGGTGTTAGTAATTTATAGATTTGAAAATACACAAACCACTCGAGGGACAATGAAATTTTTAAATTTTTCTTTGTAAGAAAGGTTTTTCTGGTACAACTTCAATATAGAAAGTGACTGCTCTGTCAGCCACTTTATACATATTCTGAATGGTAAAAACAGATCAGGGTGATGGTCCATAAGGACAATGTTTAGGACATTGTTACCTACCTATTAGCCTTTTTGTTGCAGCCCTTCTGAACTTACTATTTCCTAAACATGTCATGTATTTTCATGCATGAGTTATTAAAAATATATTCATATCACCCCACTGCCCATAACAACTTCTTCTATCCCCAACTCTCACTCAGTGTTCTTAAAGTTTGAATATATATAACTTTTCTATCTTCTCTCAAGGGTATCCTGTCTTGCACAAACTACTCTTATGTATTAGTTTAATCAGAATGAGCATAAAGTATAAAAAGACATAGCAAGGACTAGTTAGGACATTTATACCAAACGGGAAACAACAAAAGGAATATTCCAGAAGGAGAAGGGTGAGAAGTAAGAAAGAATTATGCAAACTGGATTAGAATGAGTATTTGTAAAGTTCTGGGATGTGTGTTCTTGAAAAGAGACTTTGAGAAAGTTGCTAGGTATATAGGAGGAAGAGGAAGTGAAAGTTTTGGTGGTATTTCTGTTTTTTTATAAGAGTATATCCTCTAACACTTTTGAGAAAAACTGAAGCAAATACTCCAATTGTTTAATTTCTTTTTGGTTATTGGTCTGCTGGTTTTGTTTGTTTTGTTGGTTGGTTGGTTTTAATATCACATCACAATTAGACTGCACTAAAAGGCATCTTGGTTTAACATCGGTTACTCTCAGGAGCCCCAGTCAGCATATTGGACCTAAGGTGCAGTGTTTAGTAGAACCTGAGATTGAAAAATTATCGCCAAGACACACCTCACCAAGAATTCCAGACATGTCACAATTGTGATGCAAAGGAATGAAATTGATAGGACACAAATTGACATATTCACCATCGAATGGGTCAAAGTAAGAATCCAAACTATGCATTACCATGTAATTTTATTAAATAGATGTGTAACAAGTTCCCTCATAAATCTACAACAGTACTCTAATTTTCAGCCTGACCTCAGTTCAACTTCTTATGAAATTAGAATATTCCAGGCAGAAAGTGTAGTTTAATACCAGACATGATTAGATTTGGACGAAGTCATTTCCCTGCCTTGATCTGGAAAATTTTGGAAGATTCTGATAGCAATCTAACTTTGAAACCACTGAATCAGTCATATTTTTACAGAAGAAAAGTAAAAAAATATATACAGGGTACCAAAAAGAGAAAAAAATGACATGATTCACAGTCACAACATCTCACAGGAATACTGCAAAACGGTGACACCTCACAGGCAGAGAATTCTACAGGGTCTGGTCTTTATGATTTTGTAGGAACACAAAGCTACTGGGACCTGCTTTTTAGAGGCATACAATCTTACTCCCAAAGTATATGAAAAATAGAATCAATACCTTAAATGGTGATTTGTAACAAGATCTCAGCAAGCCAAGATGTTTTCTTGTATATATTCTTGGCCTAAAAGAACTTCCAGAGCATGCCATCCCTTGATGGGGAGGTGGCAGTACAGTGGAACTTGGAGAAGTGCTTGATTCTGGAGTGGGTCACAGCCAAGTGTTACTAAACAAGTGTATTTTTATTTCATTATAGACTCACAAGTCACTTGTATTCTTGAAATTGCTAATCAGATTCAAAGCGACCAAGATCATGCACTCAGGCAGAACAAAATAACAGGGCTCTCATCTAAGCCTGTAGACCAGGGAAGCTGGAAATGATGCAGATTCAAGAGAAACTTTCACAGCCTCCCTCCAACCAATGCACAGGGTCACTAGTGCTCTCTTTTCCCTCTGTGAAGCACACTGATTAACACATGTGGCTCATGAGCTACTCTGTAATGCCCATGAACTTCTGCTCTCATTTGTCTTGCAATTTGCTTACCAAGAATCAGTGCTATTTGTTCCCAAATTTAATTGGGTCAATTGTTCTTATGCTGTGATTAAGTAATCTAATTAAATGCTACATTCAAAATGAAAAGGAATTGTTATAAAAACAAAGTTGAATGTTTTGGAATAATACAATTAAATTGAGACATCAAAAACTTAGTTGAAGTTGAGGCTTGTACAAAGAACCATAATGATCTAAAAGGATTCTGCGGAGAGATTGCTCTCCAAGTGTTTTAAAGGGCTCATTCCTCTTCAATCAAACTGAAACTGTTAATCGCGGATGCTGTATTTTGAGTGTGGTTTGTGCTAAAAGATGATGTGAAACTCTAACAGGAAAATCTATCCTCAAAGAAAGAGTTTAGGCTTTACCATGATAAAGTGACAAATGAGTATCCAAATTTGTATTGTTTTTAAGTTAAAATAAAATGTAGATGGTAGGCATTTTGCAATACCTAATGAGACACTGGATCTTGGTAATGGATCATCAATGGCTGCTATAATTTTAATTTAAATTAAATTAAAAATTCAGTTCTTTAGTTTCACTAGCCATATTTTACATGCTCAGTGGCTACATGGAGCTCAGTGGCTACCATGTTAGAGCAGATACAGAGTGTGTCCATCACCAAAGAAAGTTCTACCGGACACACCATTTGAGGACCAGCAGTTTTGGAACTACAGCATGTTAAACAACACCATGCAGATACAATCAGCAAAGTCCAGAACATTGGAAATGTTACAAGAAAAAATATACAGTTTACTTAATTAAATGAATGGCAGGAAAAAGAATGGGAGCTGCTATACATTTAAAAAGATTTAAGAAGCCTTGAATCTAAATGCAACATAAGTACCTTGTTTGGATCTTAATTTAGCAAATGAAATGTAAAATGATATTTCTGACACAATTGGGAAAAATCAAACATGGGCTAGATATTAGAAGATATCAAGGAATTATCATTAATTTTAGCTGTGAAAATGACATTGTGGCTATGTCTTTGTTTTTTTAGTTCTTATATACTAGAGATATATAGAGTTATAGAGATATAAAGAGATATATAGGTGAAATGATAAGATGTTCGGGATACACTTTAAAATACTACAGGCAGAAAGGAAGTGCATGCAAATGCATGTATGTGGATTGGCCAAATAAGAATGGTAAAATATCGATAATTGTGGAGTCCAGGTTGCTCTTTCTACCTTGAGGTATTTTTCTTAAAGAAATGAATGAGAATGATTTTCTAGTAGTGACGATGATGGTACCACTGGTAATAATAGTTGGTATCTGCAGGGTCACACTCAGTTGGGATAAAAAGAAGAATATGTTCTCAGGGATTTTTATTCCATTACATTTTGGGAAAGCCAATGTTGTCTTGTCCCAGAAGAGTGGAAATGGTAATTCTATTTTGTTAGAGAGCACGTTCCTGGTTTTTTCTAGAATAAAATGTACTATTGGAAGTACCATGCAGATTTTGGAAAAGCAGGGGTCAGCCAGTCTCAGTTTCTCTTCTAAAACTGGGCAGGCACATTGCCTCCCAGGCGGGTTGACTCTGAGCCTGAGTGCAGCGTTTCTGTGGGCAGAAAATGTGGTTCATCTCCGTGGCCATTTCTGAGAAGGGAGGTGCTGAGTGTTTGAGGAGCTGAAAACACAGGTCACTCTGGACCCAAAGTAAATACAAATCTTAGAACAATGAGCCTCTGTCTGGCTCCCAGAGTGACACCTTAGCCAACCCATTTTCTGTGGCTGTCCTGAGTTGCAGGGCTGGGGCAAGGAAATAATATCCACACTCTTAGCTTTCAGCAGTATATACTCAGGCCAGGTGCCTGAGGCAAAGATACAAACACACCTCTCTCTTTCTCCTCTCTCTCTCTCTTTCTCTCCCCCTTTTCCCCCACTCCAACTAGAATATTCACAAGAAATTGGTATACTTAAAACAGAATCATAACTAGGATTCATGGTGTGACACCTGACCTTGCCCAAATTACATGGGTACCTTGGGCTTTGCTGTTTTGTATTCTCATACCACAAGATTTCCATTGTCAGTATTTCCATTCCTTTCCCTTATTGAGAAAAATTATCTAAAATGTACAAATAGGCAAAAGGACGATTTCATGTTCTTTGTTTGACAGTCCACCCAAAGATCATTTCATTCTCTATGCCAGGAGTCAATAAACTTTTTTCTGTGAAGGGCAAGAGGGTACATATTTCAGGCTCAGAGGACCACATATGACTCTCTGTCACAACTCTTCAGCTCTGTAACATCTGTAAATAGATGTGTAACAAGTTCCCTCATAAAAGCTGTAGCACAAAAGCTGTCATAGATAAGACGTAAATGAATGAGCATATCTTTCTTCCCCCAAATTTTATTTACAAAAACAAGTATCCAGTGAACAAATTTTGGTCTACTGTAATTTGCTGGCCTCTGGTCTAGTCTAGGAGAATAAACCTTGTTTGATTTGCTATTTGCACTTGATTAGGGCCAAGCCTCTGTGAGTTTACTGGGGTTAACTTAGTTAAGATATTGATCTTATAGAGTTGCAAAATGTTTTTTTTTTTCTGGTAGAATAGACAACCTCAAAATTATATAAAAATAAAACTTTTACTTTGAAAGTTTTGATCCTCAAAGCTTCTTTAAACCAATATAAAGCTCTGATATATTTATTTTCTAGCTCTGCTATTCTGTAGCAATTGCCTACTTGTAGCAAAGATGATTTTCTTTCTCATCTACTCTATCCTCATACGAGGCAGTTCAATGCAATGTAGGAATAGTGGGTCCAATTAAGGAAAGGTACATATGCATGTTTTCTGTAATCCTTCAAGTTTGAGACACAAAATAACGTTGTTTTAATGATTGCTTTAAACACTCAGGAGACGCCTCATATAAAAATGAGCTCCCAATTAGCTCTTTTACATGCCACCAGGGTTGGATCAGATTAATTTTAGGGAGCATTTCAAAACTATACTAGTACACTTTTACCATTTTTCAACTGAGTGACCAAAAGCTCACTCCCTCTGGTCCCTGCCACATCTTCAAGCATGATTTCTATGCAGATAACTTCCCATCTCTTTTCTAGGATACTTCCTTCTTCTTTTCCCTTTCTTTTTTTTTATTGGGGGAAAACTACAAAGCATTTACAGTACAATGTTTACAGTCACAATTTGTAGTGAACTGATTTCCAAAAATATATTACCACTCAAGTTGACTTATCTTGTTACATTCAAAAATCTACTTCCTTCTTCTAAGCACCAGTCCCCTAGCTGCAAAGGCTTTTGACCATCTCCATCTTTCTCCTCTTCCTAAATTGCCCACGGTATGGTGCCACAGTCAGCTTGCCTTGTTTGCTCAAAACCTTAGAGACTTCTCTGACATTTTCCTCCCTCCTAACACCACCCCTGACACCCACTCAGCTGCTACCTCCCATCAGTTCTCCTCCCCTGTCACCAACAGCTCCCTAGCACAGGTTTCATTAGCTCCGTTGTCTTTCAGCTGCTCCTTTCTCCCAGAGCCCCACTCACCCCATTGACACCCCACACAGCCACAAGGGACTTTTCTTAAACATAAGTTTTCTTGCTCTTCTCTTCTTTACCCCTGGATGAAAAAGTGTTGACTGTTTCCTATTCCAGGCAAATGCAATGCAAACCCAAGACCCCACCTAACCCACATAAGCAACACTTCCATCATTGATGCATTTGAACTGCCCCTGAGCCCTTGTTCACCGTTTTCTTTCCCTAAAATACATTTTTAACCACAGGCTTCACTGGGACTAGTGTTTTTCCACAGGTCCCAATCCTGCCTGAGGATCTTCCCAGTTTCCCCAAAGAAAGTTTCCCTCCTTAGACACCTTTGAACTTGTCTTTCACTAGTTCTCTCCCACATTTTTAAACTTCTTAGGAATGAGTAGGTGGAAATGTGTGTGGCAATCGAATCTGAGAGTTTGCAGCTTGTACCCCAGCATTGATATTGTCACCTCTGTGACCTCTGCCAACTGACAAAATGGCTTTGTGCCTTGATTTTTGCATTATCTTGTAAAAACTTAGGACAACAGCATTTACCTCTCTAGGCTTGCGTAGGTATAAATGAGTGAAATTCGCCAGCGGTAAATATCATTTACGTGGCTCTTATAAGATCACAACTTGTATATTTGTGTCTGCCTTTGAGTTTAAATTATTTCATGAGGACCTGGGGAAGGATTGCTTTTGGCTGTCCAGCATCATTCTTTTGGTAACAGCCTCCTGGGGAATTATTTCTCTTCATTAGCTCCAGTTTAGTGAGGCTATAAATCAAGGTGCCCGGCCTCCCTTGCCAACATTGTGGGCGCATTACTTAAGCTCAACAAATTGGACTTTCTGTCCTGGGACTTTGTACCTTGAACTGAGTAATGAAAAGTTGAAGAAGAATTGGAGTATGTTTATTCCAACATTGGAACCCAAATAAAACAGTTATATAGTTGCTCTTCTTGAGATCCCTGGAATGCCTGGTTTTATCCTTTCTGAAATGTCTTCCTTTTCTTCTTTTTTTTCCCCTTCATTTCCATATACCTTCCATCCACTCCCTAAGCCCATTTAATAAATTTATTTTCTGCTTGAGTTACTAAAATTGAATTCTGTTGCTTGCAACCAAAGAACCCTAACACAGGATTTATGTCATCTACCTTTGAACCTCTAATAGCCAAAACCCAATGTCTAGCACTTAAAGTCCTCAGTCAATTTTTGTGTTATAAAAGAATTTTTCAACTTCCATTAACTTTGTCTATATACACCATAAGTTTATTCTCTTAATTCCATTAGAAATCAGAATTCTTGAACATTTTATTTATTTCTACTCTAAAATTAAGCATTTATGCTCATTTTGTTCCAAAACTAATTTAAGATGATTTCATTTACATTTATATAGAAAATTAAAACAATGTAGGAAAAGTTAAAATGAAGGAATCTTTCTTCACAAACAGTTGTATAACAAACTAAAAAGTCTATTATCTTGGTGATCAGATTAATTCATTTCAAACACGTCATTTCTGGTCTAGTGTTTCCCACCCTGTTTATCCCTTTGACTCACCTGGGAAGATTTGTTTTCTTTTAAATACATGTAACTAGATCTCACCAAAGACCAATTTGATCTGAAGTTCTGGGTGTGGGAATTGGGGTGCAATAATTTTTAAATGTTCACTGTCGATTCTGATGCAAAATGAGAGTTGAGGGCTTGAGAACCATGATTCCAATCCATTATAGAAGATGCTTAAAATGTCATGTCGATCTTCACATGATATTGTCAGCTGTAGAAAACCGTCTAGATTTGAGAACAAAACTGTGAGTGTGAAGATTCAGTAAAATAAACTCTCTTGAAAAACACTAATACTCTACAATTATTTTCCCATTAAAATAAAATAGTGCCAAGTACACGGCCTCTTCCAAGTAACAAATCTTTAAAACCAAAGTGAAATTTTGAAACCACTCCTTCAAATAGCATCTGTCCGGTAGGCAGATGGCATGTTTTAGTTCATTTCCCGTTTCAACTTGGTGGAGTTCATTGGATATTTTGAGAATCAATGGGTAAATTAGGAATTGGGTGCCAATTTAGGTATTTAATTTGGAAATCGAGTCTTTGAAAACCATCAATTCCAAATATAGAGCAAGCCCTAACTATTATGCTATCCCAGAAACCAGTAATAAGAAAACTCTAAAAATATTTGCAAATACAGGAGCCAGAGTCTCCGGGCTACAGGTGGAGGATACACAGCTGCCAGGAAAAGTAAGACACCTGCTATGTCCTTGAGTACCCCTGATGGGTAGGGAAAGGAGGACAATAGAGTATGCTGTAGCATAAATCTGGGTAGTAGATAGTTATAAATAAATGCGATTAAAGAGAATTGTTGGGAGACCTTTCTGAATGAGCATGCACAGTGATCATTGGTAGTAAGGAATCAAAGCTGGTAGCTCTAAGCAGTTTTTGTTAAACATAAAGGGCCGCTGGAAAAGTTACACACCTGCCACAATCAGTCATTAACTACTGCTTTAGCGGACACATAATTAGCTGCTCCTTCTAGGCAGTTTAGCAGATGTCTATGAAGTCTACCATCTATGTGACATTGTGCTAAGCCAAGAGGCATCAATCTCAAACCTAGATGTGAAAAAGGATCACTCGAAAATTTTGTTAAAAGGCAGATCTCTGAGATTCAATACCAAATAGTGTGATTCACAGAAATTGTAGCGGAATTAGGAATCTGCATTTTACCAGACATTTCAGGGGTACGTGCTTCACTCATTAACCTCCTTCGAGAACAACTTGACAGCACTTTGATGGACAAATATTTGGGGCAAAAATAAATAAATAAATGAAACCAGAGAAGAAATATTATTTTTCAGAAATCATGGCATCATCTGAGAGAAGCATCTTGTCCTCTTCACAGGATCATTACAAACAGGCTATTTCAAATGAAGAAATAAATATCCACAGGATACAGCAGCTTCCACTACCTGACTCCTGTTTCTGCCAAGAAGTGTTTATCCATACTCAATGGCCTTCAACAATGCTTAACAAATGGTCTGGACTGGACCACCCAGCTACTGGTAAGAAGAAAGAAACAACCATTCTCAGGCTCCGTGTTTTTCTACACTGACAATGTTGGGAATGAGTGAGAACTGTATGGTAAAATATCAGGACTCTGCTCATTTAAAATAAAATGCATCCACAGTCTTACAACATTAACATGAGGAAGTCCAGAGAAGTTGGACAGACAAACGGTTGGGTTTATTCCTCTGAGAAACTTTGATGTAGCAACTGTTTACAAGATATGCTACTTAATCAGATGTAAAAATAAGAGGGCCCAGTGCAGCCACCTTCCTGATAGAACTTCCAGGGAAATCCAGCTCTCTTTCTCAGTTCCCAGTTTATCACAAAAGCAGCTAAAAAATCAGCACTTCAGCCCTGCTGACTAGGATATTTTCTTTCAAATTTGCTCATTTCCAGGAAATTCTGCAAATATTTATAATCTGAGGTCACTTTGGAATAACATTTTCTAGATGCTGATGGAAAACACATCTGACTTGATTTGAACCCTATCAAATTCTATAGTGAGTCAGAACACCTTTACTCCGAGAGACTCTTATAAAACTCAAAAGTGAGAATCATTGGAATGCTTGGACAGGGAGTGAGCCCCTAAGAAAAAGCCCCTAATTCTTGGGGAAGTCCAGTGGAGTTTTATATGAATTTAGTTGTAGTAAGCTAAGATTATGGTAAAATTTTTCTAGCTTTGATCATCCCACATGTGAAGGAATTTGACAGAATTATATTAGCATAATTTCTGGATTGCTATAATAACTCCACTAAACATGTGAAGAGTGAGAAATTATATCTCTGAAACTTGGCATAATCACAGGCAGCCAATATCTGCTTAAATAAATAATTCCATGACCACCAATTTTATAATTATGTAACTTATAAACATTCACAGAATGACTATGAGGCTCTCTGGTCAGAGAAAAACCACTGCCCAGGTAAATCATGGCTGAATTTCCAACAGAGAAAACTAATGAAGACAGCTGTCCGGTCTCCTTAGATCTTCATCATTAATATAAGCAAGAAGAGAGAATAGAACCCAGAAGAGAGAAATTCTCAAGGTGTTTGTCATTGGATCCTTTTGATCAAGATCCAGACTAGTTCTCTGATAGTTACACAAGACCAAGGTTACCCTACACAGAGCAAGGCAATGGCATTCTGTTTCTCTGGTTACTTGATATCACCCAGGGACTTAGCAGTTAGCTATGTCCATTGTGGGTGAAGACATGAAGGGCGAGAAGGGAGAACCTGTTAAACCTTCAGAGTCTTAGGAAATTGTGTTGCTATTGGCACAGAGATGTCAGACTCCTTTGGCTTGCAAAATTGTGGCTTGTGGCTTCTTGGGAATGGCAACAATGTCCCAAGATTATCTCAGCAAAATATGTATCTGTATAAAGCTCCTGTAAATTAGAGAAAAACTTCTTCCATTACACTTGTTCACAACCCCTTCTCTTCACCTTAATAGGAGACTTTATCAGGGTAAGAATGAACATACCTTTAGTTTGGCAAATTTCTTCCTTAATTCACATAGATTGTAGTAGGAGGTCTTCATCACTTTGTAAACTCTCAGCTGTTGTGTGACTTTAATATCAACCCATTAGCGGTGAATGGTTTGATACTAAAGTATCAACATTTCATTTAGTATTATATAAATGGGTTGATACTAAAGTATCAATACCTTCCTGCACATCTTGATTTTTAGAGTATCTATGGCTCCCCACCCCACCATGCTTCACAAATAAATAGCACCTCTAAAGCCAGGGGTTTATGAGAAAGCAAAGCAATCCAAAAGAAAGGAAACCCAGGTTGTTATTGCATGAGTCTTGGTTTAACACACTGACTGCCACACTAGGAAAAAAAAAAATTTTTTTTCCTTGAGGCCATGGTGTTTTATTATGAAAATAGAATAAAAACTTCAAAAACAAAATGATCTTTTCTAATTTAATGAAAACTTCGTTGTTTTTTATTATTTTCTGTATGTGATTTATATGCAATTAAATTCTCAGTATTAATTGTAACAGTATCAACAAGTAAGATTTTCACAAACCAACTGCAGACCCTGGCCTCAAAACTAGCATGAGTTCAACACAACTCATATGTCAGTTAATGTGTTAAATGAGGGATCTGAGGATGAAAGAGGCCTATAGCATGGTCTTACCTTGAAAAACAAGATGTAAAATTACAAACCATAGTAGCACTCCCTCCAGACTCCCTCTACCTAGCAAAATCCAGAATTGATTCTCCTTGCTGAAGCTCTTCATTAAGCCAAGAAGCTACTTCTGTTTTCTTGACTGAAGAGCTTTCTATGAAAAGAGGATAAGAGAGCCACTTTTAACAAGCAGTGGTCCCCTTGCTTTCTGGAGGCACCACATTTTCTTAATTGGACTCAGATGAAGAAAGGAACTGTATCAAAGACCTATTTCAAAATGCAAAATGATAACTTTCAGCTCTTGTTCTAGCATGAACAAAAATTTGCAAACCTAGGACACTGCTTCTTTGGATCTATTAAATGGATCCTTGGTCACATGTTAGAATCGCCTCAGATGATTCCAAAAATGCAAAAGTCCACGCCACCTTAGATTTCTCAGATAGGACCCCTGGGGGTGGGGCTCAGACTCAGCATTTTCTGAGTCCTGCTGGTAATGCCAATGCACAGCCAGGATTGAAAAATAATCACATAAGCTGGTGGTTCTCGAAGTGTAATGTTTATTCAAAACCACCTGGAGGACATATTAAAATACAGATTTTGGGGCCCCCATCCTGAAGTTTTTGATTCTGTAAGTCTTGGGGAGAGCCCCCAAATTGCATGTCTAACAAGCTCCCAAGTGATGCTGGAGCTGAGGCTTTCAGTACCGGGACGCTACTTTGAGAACCAATGTCTTACATGACTACATTGATCTGACCATTTCAGGCAGAATAAATAAAGCATTTTACATGTTTACATCTTAGAGCAATTGGTTTAATACAACTAGCCATTTTAACAGCATTGTATAATTTTTAATTTGACAAACTAATGGAAATACCAGTGACAGTGCCAAAGACCAAGTCTTAATGGCTTCACTTCACCAAATATACAAGAAGTCCAACTCATAAAATATAACTGAGATGTTTAAAGAAACCACTTATGTGGCACTTAGGTGAAATTGTAACCCTTGTAAAATGGTACAGATTATAATCAGTTTCGTGAAGTATCTGGTTCATTTCATACAGGTCACGTGAAAAACTGAGCAGGTGGAGCCTCAGGGAAAGAGAATTGCATGACCATACCTAGATTAGCAAGAAGGCGGTAATTCAAACTATTTATCAGGTTCATAATGTTTTTTTCTCTTTATAGGCAATAGCTTTTTTCCAAATCTTTGAAAAGCCTGAAGATTTCTTCCCTCCATACCAGCTGGGGGACATCACACTAATTCCCTCATATGATAATCATATGTCTTAGCATAATTGTATTAAATTCATTTCTCCCTTCATGCTGTTTTAATTTTCATTAACTGGCTATATATATACCAATGGTCTTATAAATATTTTTTAAAAACGTGTAGATAGATGTTTATGTAAGTTTTATGCATAATGGAAAATAAAACTGAAAATAGCACATTCATCAACAACCAAATGATAAATAAATGATAGCATATTTATACAAGTAAGTATCACACAGCAATAAAAAATTAACTAGTGCACCACATAACATGATGACTCTCATAGATGTAATGTTGAATCAAAGAAGCCATACACAAGAGTTCATACTGTATGGTTTCATGCATATGAAGTCCAAGAAAACCATAGCTAATATATAGCTATAAAATTTACATAAGTGTGTTCAAAAGAAGTATTGAGTGGTAGGAAGCCTGCAGAGCCTTCTGTAATGCTGTAAATGAACACATCTTATTCTGGGTGATAGAGTAGATGTCTGTGTATGTAATCATTAATCAGACACATGATTTGTACACTTCTCATGTTACAACTTAATTGACAATTTTAATTTCAAAACGTCACTCATATAACAAATTACATTTTGTGAGATATTCCTCAAGTCCAAATGCAAAAAGCTGCCTACATGCTGGAATTTAATAATTGTTAACAACAAGCCTAATATCAAAAATAGCCCAAAAGTCTGGCTTGTAAAGTCAAATATAAAAGACTTCCATCTAAAAATGTTTTCTTTCCTCTTATTTTAGAGAGAATCTTTATTAACAGATAAGAGATTTCAAAAAGTTGAAAGGCAGAAAGCAGATGAAGGATGGTAACTGAGTTAGCAGATACAGAAAAAATGCAGCTATGTCACCATGAAGGAGATGCGGGAAATGAGAGGGATAATTTTCCCTGAAGAACCCTAGAAAGACATGGCCGTCAGAGATACCAATATGGCGGTTAAAGTGAACAGAAGAGTCAAAGTGTGGAGTTGAAAAATAAGATGTTTTCTTAAGTAAAAGTCTGTGTATAGGATGATGGAGACCAGACTTCCAGGTCCCATGAAAGTGATAAAAAATTTCTTCTCTGAAGGAGCTTAATGTCCCGAGTAAAATGTATTTCTTGCATACTAGCATGAATCCTCAAGCTAAATGTTCTGCTCACAACTGAATAATCACTCAAATGCAAAGCCCACCAGCCTAAAAGCATAGAAGGATGGCAATACATTTTAGTTCCTCACTCTCAATATGAAATAGACAACCAAGGACCACCAGAAATTGAAGTACGCTCCCAATTTAAAAGACAGGGACCAAAGTAAACAGGGGGAAGAAAGTAACTCCAGGAAACCTAGCAAACATCAAGCAAAACTTTATAAGAAATGCTAATTGGCTTGTACAATGAAATATAAGAAATTGTCATATTCACAAAACAGCAATAGTATGTTTTATTAAAAAATAATGTAGGATAAATAATTTTTAGAAATTAAGTAAACAATCATCAAAATCAAACATCCAAAAGTAACTTGAGAAGACAATATCAAGGAAGCATCTCAGGAGATGGAAAGATAAAGAAAAGAAACAAAAATGAGATAAATAGAGATGTGGGAAATTAGTATGAGAAATAGACATTTCAGATGGAGAGAAAAAGGCAAAGAAAGAAAAGGAAAACATTTAAAAAATCATATGAGAAATATTACCAGAGGTAAATAACATGTGTTTCTAAATTGGAGAAGCCCGGGACAATAAAAGATAATAAAATAAAATAAAAAGAGCACATCAATGTACACCAACGTGAAGTTTTAAAACCCAGAATTGAATAGGCGTATGGAATGATGAAGTGAAGCTGTCTGTGAACCTGCTCCCCTACAAAAACAATGAAAATACTGAAAAAACTATTAATACCAATAATTTCATAACTCTTGAAATTAAAGAAAACCACCAAACAAACATAACTGCCATACAAAAGAAATGACTAAATCTCAGTAAGACAACAGATTGTGTGGCATTTAACTTGAGGCTATTTCCCACCACACTCTTTCTCACCAGCTCGGCAGCACTGAAGCCATGAAAAGCCAGCAGCCTCACAGTAAAGGAGAGGATTGGCATCTTTTGGAGCTATAGTAAAATCCCCATCCTCAAAGCACAGTCAATATTTCATCCTAATGAGTAGCTTCCTGGAAAATTTCCATTTCCAGACTTGTGTAGCTATTTTTTTTTTTTTTTATGAAGAACTCAGCTCAGCAGAAAAAACAAAAAGTCCTATCTGTGGGAATTAGTGAAAAATAGCAATCTGCTAGCAACATTGCAGATGCCTCAGGTAGTGATTTGAGTTAAGAAAAGCTAGATCCTGGACAAAAATTTTAAAGAACTCTTGGAGAACTTGAGAACCAGAGGGAACTTTGAAAAGCTCCAACATATTCCTGGGGATCTAAAAGGGATTTGACATGCACAGTCCTGTGTATAGTAAAAACATGGGAAAGTATAAGACATTAGACATTCACCTCTGGTTGAACTTGAGGACTTGTAGAAACAGGAAGTAAAACCTATATCTGTCTTTTAAACCTCCTGACATTTGAAGGTGGGCTTTCATTCATAGATCCCCTTAACAAAATGTGAAAGACATAAAAGAAGGGCATTTATGAAAATCTTTTGACAAATTACTGTCTTATTAGTGAATTATACTGAACATGTGGTGGTAGTCCCTAGGAAGCCAAGCCTTAAAAATAAAAATGAAAATGAAAAATTAAAAAAAAAATAAATCTAGCAGAAGATTCAGTGTTCTCACACTGTAGATAATAAAGAATCAATATACTTAGTCCAGGAAAGCAGCAACAAGAGAAAAAAAAAAAAAAAACAAGCAATAAACCCTGTGGGGTAGGGGTGATGAGGTATGGGATACCAGAGTTATATACTATTTTAAATGTTCACTTTTTAACAAATAATGATGCGAGGTGCAAAAGAAATAGAAATGAGTGTTCAATACAAAGGAAAAAATGTAGCCATCAGAAAAAGTCCCTGAATTTTGGGCCAGATATTGGATTGAGCAGACAAAAACTTTAAATCAGCTATTTAAAATACATTGATAGAACTAAGTAAGTCATGTATAAAGAATTAAAGGAAAGTATGGAGCAATGATATAGTACCAAATAGAGAATACTAACAAAGAAATAGAAGTTGTATTTTAAAAGAACCAAATAAAATTTCTGGAGTTGAAAATAACAATAACTAAAATAAAATATTTTCTCAGAGGCTCAAAAACTTATTTGAGGTGTCTGAGAAAAAGAATTAATTAATTTGAATATACATCAATAGAAATTGTATAGTCTGAGAAATTAAGAAAAAAGAATAAAGGAAAAATGAACAGAGCTGCACACACCTGTAGGACAACATCAAGCATACCAACACACATATAACAAGAGTCCCAGAAGAGAATGAGAAAGGTGAAGAAAACTATATTTGAAGAAATAATGCTCAAAACTCTCCAAATTTAAAACAATCCAATCATTCAAGAATCTCAATGAACTTCAAGAGATCCACACCGACTCACATATTAACAATCGACAACTTGACGAAAGGCAAAAATTAAGAGAGAATCTGGAAAGCAGCATGAAAATGGTGACTTATCATCAGTAATTTTCAATAAAATTAACAGTTGACTTTTCATTGCAACCACGGAGGCCACAAAAGACCAGAGTGGCATCATCAAAGTGCTGAAAGAAAAAAGGTTGTCAACAACGAGTTTTATATTCAGCAAAACTCTCCTTCAATAATAGAGGGAAATTGAGGCTCTTCCAAGATGAATAAAAGCTGAGAGAATTTGTTAGCAGACCTGCCCTAAATGAGATACTACAGAGAGTTGTTCAGATTGAAATAAAAATAAATTAGATGGTAACTCCAATCCACATGAAGTTAACTACATAATTACAGAAGTCAGTACTTTTGCTTGAACTCTTTTCTAAAGATAAATAGCCAATTAAGAATTTTTAAGTTAAAAAAAAAAATTTCTTTATTTTTTATTTTGTTTTAGAGACAGAGTCTCACTCTGTCACCCAGGCTGGAGTGCAGTGGCCTGATCATAGCTCACTGTAACCTCAAATTCCTGGGTTCAATTGATATTCTCACCTCAGCCTCCCAGGTAACTAGGACTACAGAGGTACACCACCATGTCTGGCTAACTTTTTTAAAATTTTTATAGAGACAGGGTCTCACTGTGTTGCCCACACTGGTCTGAAACTTCTGGCCTGAAGTGATTCTCTCACCTCAGCCTTCCAAACTGCTGAAATTATGTGCGTGAATGACCGTGCCTTGCTCACGGATTGGAAGGATCAATATTGTTAAAATGACCAAACTGCCCACAGCAATCTACAGATTCAATATAATTCATATCAAAATACCAATGCCATTTATCACAGTATTAGAAAAAATAATCATAAAATTATATGAAACCAAAAAAGAGCAGGAATAGCCAAAGCAATCCTAAGCAAAAAGAACAAAACTAGAGGCATCACATTACCTAACTTCAAATTACACTACAAG
The DNA here is from genome assembly GCA_963574885.1 of Lepilemur ruficaudatus. Classification (NCBI taxonomy): domain Eukaryota; kingdom Metazoa; phylum Chordata; class Mammalia; order Primates; family Lepilemuridae; genus Lepilemur; species Lepilemur ruficaudatus. Next base: position 24,143 of record CAUYRT010051437.1, read on the forward strand.
GCTATAGTAAGGAAAACAGGATGAAACTGACATAAAAGTACACTCACAGATCAATGAAACAGAATAGAGAACCCAGAAATAAAACCATATACCTACAACCAGCTGATCTCTGACAAAGCAGATAAAGCAGACACTAGGGAAAGGACAACCTATTCAATAAATGGTGTTGGGAAAATTGGATAGCCATATGCAATAGAATGAAACTGGATTCCTACCTCTCATCATAAAAAAAAAATTAACTCAAGATGGATTAAATATTTAACTGTAAGATCTGAAACCATAAAAATTCTGGAAGAAAATCTAGGAAAAACTCTTCTGGACATTGGTCTAGGCAAAGAATTTCTGACTAAGACCCCAAATCCAAATGCAATAAAAATAGACAAACAAGACTTTAATTAAACTAAAAAGCTTCTGCACAGTAAAAGAAATAACCAAAAAAGTAAATTGACAACATATGGAATGGAAGAAAATACTTATAAACTATATATCTGACAAAAGACTGATATCCAGAATCTACAAGGAACTCAAACAACTCAGTAAGAAAACAAACAAACAACCCCATTAAAAAGTGGACAAATGCCATCAACAGTAATTTTTCAAAAGAAGATATACAAATGGCCAACAAATACATGAAAGAATGCTGAACGCCACTAATCATCAGAGAAATGCAAACTAAATCATAATCTTACTCCAATTAGAATGGCCATTACTAAAAAGTCAAAAAAAAAAAAAAAAGACGCTGCTGTGGATGTGGTAAAAAAGGAACATTTATACAATGTGTTGCTTATAATGTAAATTAGTACAAGCTCTATGGAAATCAGTATGAAAATTTCTCAAAGAACTATTAATAAAAGTAGATCTATCATTTGATCCTACAATCCCACCACTGGGTATCTATTCAAAGGAAAAGAAATTATTATATTGAAAAGATACCTGCCCTTGTATGTTTACTCCAGGACAATTCACAATTGCAAAGATATGGAATCAGCCTGATTGCCCATCAACTGATAAGTGAATTAAAAAAAAAAAACATGGAGTGTTATCAGCCATAAAAAAAAAAAGAATGAAATAATGCCTTTCACAGCAACTTGGATGGAACAGGAGGCCATTATCCTAAATGAAGTACCTCAGGAACAGAAAATTAAATGCCACGTATTCTCACTTATAAGTTGGAGCTGAGCTATGGCTACACAAGGACACATAGAATAGTATAATGTACACTGGAGACTTAAAAAGGGGGATGGTGAAAGGGGGTAAGGGATGAAAAATTACCTATTTGGTACAATGTACACTAAGCAAGTGATGGGTACACTAAAAGCCCAGACTTCAACACTATAGGATATAAACATGTAATGTAATTCAATGTGTATTCCCTAAATCTGATATTTAAATAAAAAAAAAAAAAGAAATTTTAGTCCACTGACTTTGATGTGAATTTCCAAGTGGATGTACAATCTTAGATAACATTAGAGCTTAGAAAGACTTCATTAGAATTTAAGAGCACTTTCAAAATCATCACACTTTTTATGTCCAAAGTGTATCCCATACCAAATTATTCTATAGTAAACCAATAGAGGCTATTATTGTATGAGGGAGATTGGGCAAATATTTCATAATTAAAGAGATCTGGGAAAGACTATGTTAAACAGTTGAAAAGTCTCTTTTCTTACTGCAATTCTGCTGAGATATTTCAGTATATTGTCCAAAAATGAAATATGAAATGCAGGAATTTTCAAAGTTATTTGCCTATTAAATGAAACTTTTTCTCAAGAAGCCTCCCGTAAGTCATATTACATGGGTCTTCAGAAATGGCAAATGTTTTCAATTTGGAGTCGAGAAAACTGAAGTCCAAAGACATTGACTATCTCATACCAACTGATTTTCACTTACATGACTATTTCCAGATTGCCCATGAATAATTTTTTTTATTTTTCTATCCTTATGAAGGACATCACAGAAAGAATTCAGAATGCTGGAGTGGAAAAGCAAGAGATGCAGCATCCAAAACTACAATTCCAATTCAGGCTTTAAGAATATGAGCCATAAGGTTTTGTTAATGTCCCTTAGCTTCACCTGGCCTCAATTGGCTAAACTGTAAAATTAGGATGGTGAGACATGCTTCACAGGGTTGTCATGAGTGTAAAAAGACATAAAATGCATTGTGTGCTTCTCCACCCCTTAATTTTTTCATGCCCTTTCTAGATTACATGATGTAGACTATTTCTTCTATGGCTCTCTAATTTTGATTTATGATATCTGTGGAAGTTTTTTTTTTTTTAAAAAAAAACATGAGGATAAATTTAAACATGGGGACACTGGGACTCTTCTTATACAAAGGTGGAGTTTATATCCACTTACTTGCATCTGGATAGGTTTGTGAATGCTTCAACCAATAGATTAAGGGGTTAGGTATGTTACTGCATGGTGGGAATACGAAAGACCCCATGTCCACTAGAATACTCCTGCTTGAAATCCTAAACTACCCTGTTAGAAAATCATTTACCCTGTGGCTGCCATACTTGAGGAAGCCAAGCTATGTGGAGAAGCCACTGATAGGCATTCCAATTGGCAGTCCTAGAGCCATCCCAGCCCATATGTCAGTCATGTGAATAAAGGTGGCTCTGGAAGTTTCCAGCTCCCAGTTGTGTAGTCATCCTCAGATATTGTGGAATGGAAATAAACCTCCCTAGCTGAATCCAGTCTAACTTTCTGACCAACAAAATCATGAGTAATAGGCAGTTGTTGTCTTGAGTCACTAAATTTGGGAACAGCTTGTTACACATCACTAATAATCAAAAGAGTGCCCATGAAAAGGGGCCTCTACTTACATTGAACACATTTTTTTATAATGGCTCTGCCACTTGTCATTCTCAAGCCACTGTTAAATAAACCTTCGTGCCGTAACATGACACAATCATAGAACAGCTACTAAGAGTCATGCTATTTAGAGGAGAGGAGTTCTAACCAATAATTTCCATCCTATTCCTCACCTATTCATATAAAAATTACAATAAAATAAGGAGTAATTAAACCAGGGTGATTAAGCATTTAATTTTGAAGAATATAAGAATGGCATAATTGCATAACTTATAAAGAAAAGAAATTTATTTCTTACAGTTATGAAGGCTGAGGAATCCAAGGTCAAGGGGTGACATCTGGTCAGGGTCAGATGGTGAGGACTTGCTGATGGGGACTCCACAGAGTCTCTAGGCAACACAGGGCATCAAGGGTGAGAAAGCGGAGTGTGGTAGCTCTCGTCCACTTCCCATAAAGTCAACAGTCCCACTCCCATGATAACTCATTAACCCATTGATCCCTTAATTCATGAATGGAGTAATCCATTCATGAGGGCAGACAGGCCCCTATGACTCAATCACCTCTTAAAGATCCCACCTCTCAATACTGTCACATTGGGCATTAAGTTTCAACATGAGTTTTAGAGGGGGCAAAAATTCAAACCATATCATTCCTCTATCCAATTCTGCTCCTTTTCCCTCACTTTTGCAATGTTCATTATGAAAGCATCCCTAATTAGTGAGATGCTCTATGCTAATCTCTGTCTCAGAGAACTAGGAGCTAAGACTCCTATTAATTTCTTCTACTTTATCAAGCTGCCTCATGCATGAACCCATGCAAGAAAGTGCTTCTTGTTATTTTTATCCCAGCAGAAAGTAAGAGTTTTCCCAGAATAATAAATATTTGCTTCCTGATCTTCCATTATGTGGTATGGTTTAATTAAATGAAGACTTCTTTGCTTTTCTCGAGCCTAAATACAAGTTTAACCTGTTCTCATAACATACAAAGAACTGCTTTATTACAGATTTACTATGTCTTTCTATCTTTATTATTTGTTTTTAGAGATTGAAGAGCCCATTCATGATTACACATATGAACAAATCAGTTCCCAGCTCTTCTGGCATATTTCTGAGCACTCTTGCTTGGAAAACACCTGGTAAAACATACTTTCATTCAACTCCAGGCAATTCAAAAACAGCTGAAAGTCACTTAAGTGGAAACCCAACTATGATGCTGCTTTTCAAATCAAAAGCAAGATCTCGACTCCACAGGATGTGGCAGATTGCCAGGTGTTTCATATTTGAGGGACAAGTATACTGCAGGGAGCTTCTTTACATAATTGACAAACCAAAACCCAAAGCACCAAGGTTCACAATTCGCTTCTCTTTGACCACAGAACTGGTATTGTGATATTCCTCCACTGCACATAAATCACTTTCATAGAGCCATTAGAGGGTTGTTTTAAGTCTCTACAAGACCAGCAACAAACCTCCGGGTAGCTGAGCAATGTCAGAACAAGGTATAGGGAGGGTTTAGGGTCACTTTGGAGCCACCATCAGTTTATTTTTTTCTTGCTTCTGAATCTGCCAAATTATTTTTGCCCAAGGGCAGCACATTTGAATTCTATGCAGACGATAGCACAGACTCATGGTTTCTCCACAAGGTCTGTGATGGATTGGATCAGGACATCAAACATCAGCACATCTCCAGATGTCACAAAAAGCTTTGCAGAAGGTTTTCAGACTTCGTTTTGCCAACCACCTGGATTGTGTGACAGATACTTCAGACAGAGGATGTTACATGAGCTGACCAGCATTGGCAAAAATTACTGGTGGTCAGAGGTTAAGGTGCCTCATTCTTTTCTGTGTGTGTGCCACAAGGTACTCTAGTGATTATTAGAAGAATGATAGAATAGGAAACTAGGTCAGAAGTGAGTCATACTGAGTACATGAGATTTCTAAAGGAAAGATTAAATTATACATTAATTTATGTTATTTTGTTTCCTTTCCTTTGAAAGAAGAGAAAGAATTATAAATTGATATTTCTGAATGCCTGTAATATGTCAGTTGCCCTAAAAATTACACACATATATATTTTATGTTAAAATAATTTATATCATTGCATATATGATTAAATATCTCATTTAATTCTCACAATAAATATATAAAAAGATGAGAAAAATTGCAGCCTTAGAAAGTTCATAACCTAAGTTTACACAAATAATCAAGGGAAATTATCCTGATTTGAATGCAAGTTGTAGTGACTTCAAAATATATGATATTCCCCCCCTTATACCCAATGCTATATGGGTTATCATCTAAGCCCTAACTAAATATTCAAATGTGTCCTTGTCTGCAGATTTTCATTTTTTTTTTTTTTTTTTGAGACAGAGTCTTACTCTGTTGCCTGGGCTAGAGTGAGTGCCCTGGCATCAGCTTAGCTCACAGCAACCTCAAACTCCTGGGCTCAAGCAATCCTTCTGCCTCAGCCTCCCAAGTGGCTGGGACTACAGGCATGCGCCACCATGCCCGGCTCATTTTTTCTGTATATATCTTTAGTTGGCCAATTAATTTCTTTCTTTCTATTTATAGTAGAGACAGGGTCTCATTCTTGCTCAGGCTGGTTTTGAACTCCTGACCTTGAGCGATCCGCCCGCCTCAGCCTCCCAGAGTGCTAGGATTACAGGCCTGAGCCACTGCGCCCGGCCTGTCTTTTCTAACTGACCACTCTTGTGATGATAAAGTCACGCATGAGACAGGAATGTGCTCAACATATTCTTGTGAATACTGAAAGCAACACTGCTTCATCCGAGTCAATCCCCGTTTATGCCTGTAGTCCTGGTATAGTTTTGATAGCACCTCTTTCAAAGACAGAATATCCCAGTTTGGATGAAAAAATGTGTACAGTCAACCTAATCAAAACAGCAATACTAAGTGTTTGTGGTAAAACCTTACAACAGGATGTAACTGGCTGTATAGTGACATTTGGAAACTGACAGATGAAACTGGTCACAGACAGTCTCAGACTATGAGATATTTGTTGCCTCAAAGACGTGATGTGAGAACTAAACTTCATAAATTACCTCTTCTTAGATAAAATATCTTTCTTAAACCAAATATTTCTGCATGGAATGAATCAAATCTTCATACCACATTCAACATATTTTTGTCCTTCTGGATACTAATCGAGAGGGAAATTAATAGGGATTAAGGTGAGATGAGCAAGGTGAGTTGCATAAGTGCAGGATCAGATCCTACCATTTAAATTTTGATAAATTTTTGGCATTAATTGTTATTTTTTAAAATATTTCATTAAAATATTATCTTGATTGCTGAGTTTTGTGGTTTCCCATTAAACTGTGTTCCTAAGGGAAGCTTCTCACTCACTTCACCCTGCAACAGATTCCACACAAATCATGCTTGGGATTAGTTATAAAGAACAATGAGCTCAGAACTGCGGTGTCGGGGCTTCCCTTCGAGCTACCTGAAGGTGAGGATGCCTTATTTTACTGAGATCAAAGCGGGAGAATCTATAAATGGACATGGTGACTGAAGTCTCTGCACAAGCAGGTTGTATCTGTACATTAAACTTCATGATTGTGATAAATCTATCGAGAGCCAGAATGCTATCTCCGCTGGTGATTTTCCGTAAGCTTTTCTGCCTTAAATTTCCTTTTATAGAGATAAAATTTGCCTTTGCTTGATTTTAACACATTGGTGTTTGCTTTTGCCTACTATGTCACTTTGTTTTTTAAAATAGTCTATATTCCCTCCACCCCTAGAAAAAAAATGTTGCTCTTACATTGACATAATATGTCTAGTTTCATTCAGTGATTGAAATTATAATATAGCACTTAAATTAGAGTTTGCAGCTGTTGTCATTAAATTTAGGTCATTCTAAATTTGTAAGTTAGTTGGGAAGAAAACACTGCAGATTGTCAACTCCTGTCTCCATTTTGCCTCTCAATGCTCATATAAAATCACTATAAAAAAAGAATATGCAGCAATGAAACAAGCTTGTGTATAACAGGATTCATTTTTAACTCTTTACTTGACTTACTATAGGAGACTATATTAACATTGAAATTACATTGTCACAGTATTCAAGAAGAGGAAATTGGATCCATGGTCTCTAAGGGACTTCCCAGTAATAATGTGCTGGTGCTGATCATAAGTATTACTGAAAAAAAAGGCCGTGTTTATGTGTGCAATGGACCTGACCATTGTGAGTATGTGCACATCAGTTTAACTCAACCACCATCCTAGCTGCTAAAATGACAAGTCACATTGGTTGTTCCTCTTAGTTCTCTAATAAATTTAGCAAGCTCAGGAAGAGAAGATGGCTGACCAGAGACACCAGCTGCCAGTGTCTCAGTAAGAAGTTTTAGATGAAAAAGAAAAAAAATGAACAAACAGACAAACAGATTAGGTGTGGGACGGAGGGAAGGGTACCAGAACCTTCAGGAAACTTCATGGGAAGAAGTTGCAGAGCAGAACAGGAAGAAGTAAGATATTGGCAGAGATCAACCCCAGAGAGGCTTAGAGTCCAATGAGAAGGGTAGGTGGAGTCTTTTGTTTCTTCCTCCCTTGTATCTCTGACAGTGGTGGCTTCCCGAGGTGCTGGAGAGAACTTCTGCCCACAGGAGCCCAGAGGCTGCTGGCACCAGTGATCTGAGAGCTTCTTGTGGGCAGGGCACCGGACTCCCAGACTCCTTCGGGTGGCTCTTGTCTCCCAAACACGAGCCGGGACAGCAGGCACCACATTGCTTCTCTACCCACCATGTGCCCCAGGGAGCTTCAACTCCTCAGGTTTTGTCTTGCTTATTCCCACATAGACATTTCCCAAATCTGGCCCACACTGCAGGAGCCGCAGGGGTCCAGTGGGGCTGGGTGATCTACGTGACTCCAGTGCCTGGATATTCAGGCAGGCAGCCTCCCAGAGAGAGGGATGGGCATGACCAGAGTGCTAGCATTCTGCTCTCCCAGACTCTTTTTCTCCCTTTCCCCTCCCCCACCCACAGCTGCCAAGAAAGACAACTGAGCCACCACACCAAGGCTTCCACAGAAAATGGGGTTCAGATCTTTACTCTTGGAGTCCTGCAGCAGACTGTGGGGTCCTTGGACTAAGAACTTTCTGCCCACTGGCCCTCCCTGGTGCTGTTTGCCCAGGGATTCCATCAGAATGGGGTGTGCCCTAAGGGGCAGGGACATTGAACCCACTTGGGCACTCATGGGCAACTTGAGCCCAGCGCATGTCTCCCTGGCATGGTCATGGATTGATCTTCATGGACCCAGGGACAGGCCTGCAGGCAGGCCAGATTCCATACCCTAGGTCTTGAAGGCATGGAGGGGAGACTTGAGAATTAGTCTTGGGAGGCAAGGGTGCCTGCAAGGGCAGATCAGGGGGTAGAAGGCAGTGTGGGTCCTAGGTGCAGTGCGCTTACAGGGTAATCCCCTCCTCAGGAGGGCTGCACTCTCAGCTCAGGCCAGGATCCTGGGCAGGGAACCTCCCAGTCCACATCACAGTCATGGGGAAGCTTGGGTAGTATGAGCTTCTGCCTGCTGGCAGATGCTGAGGGAAACTGCAGAGAAGGGGAGAGCAGAGAGGAGAGAAGTCTGCTCTAGACTGTCAGATTGTGAATCTCAGATAGCCCCCGCCTCCACAAGCAGACTTTCTGATGGGGTTGGGCTACTTCAGCTCCTCCCTGGCAGCTTTGCCCAGAAGCTAGAGGCAAAACTTTGACCTTGGCTGAAACAGATACCTTGCCAGCTTTGGTGGAGCCTGAGGGCAAACTCACCCAACCTAGCCCCACCCAGTCACATACCCCCAACTTCCTCTACTGTGGCAGAGAATAAGGACTCACCTGAAGTTCCAGGGCCCTACCCACCACCTGGGGCATTCTAGTGCTTCTCCTAAGGGACTAGAGCTGGTCACAGGACCCAAAACCAACATTGCAGCTTGATCATTCTGGTAAGCACCACCTACTGACAGGGAGGTCAATTTGCACATCCTTTAGAGTGTTTACTAACTCAGTCGTACATGGTGTGGTTGATTCTCACACACAAGCACCACCTAGCTTGTGTCTCAGAGATTAAACTGGGCATACCATTACCTAGACAAAACAAAATCTAAAAGTAAGAAGCAGCAGCTATAGCAGATGAGAAGGAATCAGTGGAAGAACTCCAGAAGTATGAAGAATAAAAATGAAAGGACACCCCAAAAGGGAACACCGGCTCTCTAGCAATGCAAATTATAATATTGAAATGACAGATAAAGTATTATAAATATGGATTATAAGTAAGCTCAGTGAAGTACAGGAGAAAAATGGAAAACTAACACAAAAACAACACAAGAAAATACAGGAAGTGAATAAAATTTCACTGAAGAAATCAAATTATTACAAATATTAAAAAGGAACTTCTGGAAATGAAAAATTCATTCAAGGAAATACAAAACACAGTGCAAAGTCTTAAGAATAGATTAGACCAGGCAAAAGAGAGAATCTCAGAGCTTGAAGACAACATCTTCAAGTTAAACAAGTCAGTCGAAGATAAAGAACAGAGAATTAAGAGGCATGAACAAAGCCTTCAAGAAATATAGGATCATTTAAAAAGGCCAAACCTAAGAATTATATACATCCATGAGGGTGAAGAAGAAACACAGAAAGGTTGGAAAATCTATTTGAGGGAATAATTGAGGAAAACTTCCTTGGTCTTGCTAGAAATTCAGATAACTAGGTACAAGAAGTCAATGAATACCTGGGCAATTCATTGCAAAAAGACAACCACCATAACACATAGTCATCAGACTAGCCTAAGTTAACATGAAGAAGGAATTCCTGAGAGCCATAAGGGGAAAACCTCAGGTAACTTACAAAGCAAAACTCATCAGGTTAACTGCATACTTTTTAACTGAGACCTTACAAGCCAGAAAAGATTGGGGTCCCATCTACAGTATTCTTAAACAGAGTAATGGCTGGTCTAGAATTTTGTATCCTGCAAAACTAAATTTCTTATATGAAGGAGAACTAAAGACTTTTTCAGACAAGCAAACACTGAGCGAATTTGCCAAGACTAGACCTGCCATGCAAGAAGTACTCATATCTGCATTATACATCAATCAGCATGATAGATACCCAATAGTGTAAAAGCACCCAAAAGCTTAAGCTCAAAGCCCATATAAAATAATGGCTTAAGTGGTAAAACAAAGCAATAAGATTCTATCCAACAGGATAAAAAAAAAATCACACTTATCAATTCTTTCAATAAACTTGAATGACTTGAATTCCTCACGCAAAAGACATAGCATGGCTAACTGCATAAAAAAAATATATATATATAAGCCAAGTTTCTGCTGTTTCCAGGAAACACATCTTACCCACAAGGACTCACTCAGACTTAAGGTGAAGGGATGAAGAAAAAATATTCCATGGAAATTAAAAGAAAGAAGGTATAGCCATTTTATATCAGATAACATAGACTTCATAACAACAATAGTAAAGAAAGACAAAGATGGTCATTATATAATGGTGAGAGAGTAATTCATTAGGAAGACATAACAATCCTAAATATTTATGCACCTAACACATGTATACCCACATCAATAAAGCAAAGCCTACTGTATTTAAATAAAGTGATAAGCAGCAACATCATAACTGCTGGGGAGTTCAACACTTCACTGACAGAACTGGAAGGATCCTCCAAGCAGATAAAAATAAAGAAACTTGGGACTTAAATGGGACTCTAGAGCAAATGAGCCTCACAAACATTTGTAGAACATTCTACCCCAAAACTACTGAATATACATTCTTCTCAGTACATGGAACATTCTCTAAGATTGATCACATCTTAGGCCATAAAACATGTCTCAACAAATTCAAAAAAATAGAAATTATACCATATATCTTCTCAGACAATAGTGGAAGAAAATTAGAAATCAACTCAAACAGAAAAACTCAATTCTACACAAAGTCTTAGAAACTAAACAACCTACTGCTGAATGATTATTGGGTTATGGAGGAAATTAAGGTGGAAATCAAAAGATTCCTAAAACTAAATGACAAAGGGGCATAAGTTATCAAAATCTATGGGATTCAGCAAAAGAAGTCCCGAGGGGAAAATTCATAACTTTAAATGCCTACCTCAAAAAGACAGAAAGCTCACAAATCAACAATCTGATGAATCATCTCAAAGAACTAGAAAAAGAACAGCAAACCAAACCCAAATTCAGCAGAAGAAAGGAAATAACTAAGAGCAGAACTAAATGAAATTGAAAACAAAAAATACTTAAGAAGATTAATGAAACAAAAAGTTGGTACTTTGAAAAGATAAATTTAATTGACAAAACACTCAGTAGATTAGCCAGAAATAGAAAAGATTCAAATAAGCTCAATCAGAAATGAGAAAGGACATATTATAATTAATACCACAGAAATATAAAATATCATCTCTGAATACTATAAGACACGCTATGTACATGAACTTGAAAACTTTGAAGAAATGGACAAATTACTAGAAACACACAACCTCCCTGGGCTTGAGCGGGAAGAAATAGAATTCCTAAACAAACCAATATCGAGTATTAAATTTGAAGCAGCAATAAAACATCTTCCAACAAAAAAAGTCCCAGACCTGATGCTTTCATAGCCAAATTTTACCAGACCTACAAGGAAGAATTGGTACCCATACTTGCAGAAATTATCTCACAACATTGAGAAAGAAGGGATCTTCCCCAACTCATTCTATGAAGCCAGGATCACCTTGATGAAAAAGCCAAGAAAGGACACAACAAAAAAAAAGAAAACTATAGATCAATATCCCTTATCATGTAGATGCAAAAATTCTCAATAAAATTCAAGCAAACTGAATTTAGCAACACATGAAAAAAATAATCCACCATGACCAAGAGGGCTTCATCTTAGGGATGCAAGAATACTTCAACATATGTAAATCCATAAAAGTAATTAGCCACATAAACAGAAGCAAAAACAAAGATCATATGATCACCTCAATAGATGCAGAAAAGCATCTGACAAAATTCAGCACCCTTTCATGATAAAAACTAAGTAGGCATAGATGGAATAGAACTCAAAATTTTAAAAGCCATGTATGACAAACTTAATCAGCAGCATGGCCAAAAAAAAAAAAAAAAATCCACTATGACCAAGTGGGCTTCATCCCAGGGATGCAGTGACTTACAGATTCAATGCAATCCCTATCAAAATACCGACATCATTTTTCACAGATCTGGAAAAAATAATTCTACTCTTTGTTCAGAACCAGAAAAGAGCCAGAATAGCCAAAGCAACCTTAAGCAAAAGGAACAAATCTGGAGGCATCACTTTACCAGACTTTAAACTAGACTACACGGCTATAGTAACCAAAGCAGCATGATATTGGCACAAAAATAGAGACATGTATCAGTGGAACAGAAAAGAGAACCCAGGTATAAAACCATGCCAGTATTGCCATCCTGTCTTTGACAAAGTAGACAGCAGTATACAGTGGGGAAAGGAATCCTCATTCAATAAATGGTGCTGGGAAAATTGGATTGAAGGTTGAAACAGGAAACAGGATCCATACCTCTCATCACTCATTAAAATTAATTAAAGATGGATAACAGACTTACATCTAAGACATGAAACTATAAGAATTCTATAAATAGAAGTAAATGTTGGAAAAACCCTTCCAGTTATTGGCCTAAGCATAGAATTTATGAAGACCCCAAGGGCAATCACAGCAATAACAAAAATAAATAAATGGGACTTGATTAAATTAAAAAGCTTTTGCACAGCCAAAGAAACAATCATTAGAGTGAATAGACAACCTACAGAATGGGGAAAATATTTACATGCTATACATCTGATAAAGGGCTAGTGACCAGAATCTACAAAGATCTCCAGCAAATCAGCAAGAAAAAAGTCAAACTACCCCCATTAAAATGTGGGAAAAAGACATGAACAGAACCTTTTCAAAAGAAGATAGACTAATGGACAATAAACACATGAAAAAATGCTCTCCACATCACTAATCATCAGGGAAATGCAAATCAAAACTACAATGAAATATCACCTAACCCCAGTGAGAATGGCTTTTATTAAAAAGTCCCAAAATAATAGGTGCTCACATGGATATAGAGTGAAAAGAACACTTATACACTGTTGGTGGGGCTGCAAACTAGTACAACTGCTATGGAAAATAGTATGGAGAGTCCTCAAAGAACTAAAAGTAGATCTACTGTTGGATCCAGCAATCCCACTGCTGGATATTTACCCAAAGGAAAAAAAGTCATTTTACCAAAAAGACACTTGCAGTAGAGTGTTTATTGCAGCACGATTCACAATTGTAAAGATGTGGAATCAACCCAGTGCCCATCAATTCATGAGTGAATTAAGAAAATGTGTTACATGTATACCATGGGTACTACTCAGCCATAAAAAATGAATTAATACCCTTTGCAACAATCTGGATGGAACCAGAGACTATTCTTCTAAGCGAAGTATCACAAAAATGGAAAAAAAAAACACCACATGTACTCATTATTAAATTGGAACTAACTGGTCAGCACTCATGTGCACAGATGGAAGTTAAACTCAATGGAAAGCAAGCAGGTAGAGGGGGCAGATGGGGATGGAAGAAATCATACCAAATGGGTACAATGTATACTGTCTAGGTGATGGGCACACTTACAAGTTTGACTCAAGCAATGCAAAAGCAATCCAGGTAACCAAAACATTTGTACCCCTATAATATTCTGAAATAAAAAGGAAAAAGAGGAAAAATCAATCAATAAAATATAAATAAATAAACAATTAAAAAATCAGAAATAAAACTAGTAAACTCAGTTAAATAGGTTATGAGTAGGATAACTCAGAAGTCACTAGGAAAAGGAATCATGAACTAAAATATTCATAGAAACAATTTTCATAAAGGCAAAAAAAAAAAAGGAAAAACTAAAATAACTAAAGGCCATAAAATGTTACTACTGGATAAATAAAATGTGGCATATGTATTGAGTGGAATATCATATAGCATTGAAAATTAAGGATGTTACCTGTATATGTTAGCATGCCTGAATCTCAAAATATATGTTGAACAATGATTGTTTAAGAAAAACCACAGAATTAATATGTGTATTCCAAATATATAGCATGCATAAAAAGAATAAAAACAAAACAACATATTATTTAAAGAATCATACATAGATGATAAATTTATAAATAAAGATAAAGGAATGATTAGCACAAAATTTAGGATACTGTTTACCTGGAGGACTGAGAAATACTGGTGATGTTTTACTTCTCAAGTTAGGAGATGGATACATGTATTTCTTATCATAGAACTTGTTAATATTTTTCTAAATGTATGTGGATGATATATGTCACAATAAAAACTAAATACAGATATGGCATAAAATCACCCAAAAGTATTTATTACACCAGTGTGTCTATACATACATATTTATATATATATGTGTGTGTATAAAAATATATATATTTATATATAAATATAAATCACATATATCTAATTTGTGAAAATATACTGTCAAATACCTGGGCATTAAATCTGATATGTGGAATATCAAAATATGAAAGATGATACTGTATTTATTATGAGACAAACAGTTTTCTCCAATCTCTTTGTTTTGAACTATTCAACAAATTGGTTGGGAACCTTTTTCCTACCCCTTTTCATGTTTTTTAATTTAAAAATTATAGCTCTTAGATAATTATTTTATATATTATTTAAAATTTTTTTCCTATGGATTGCTAAAAATTTATCATAAATGTAAAACTTGAAAAATATATCAGTCAAAAGTACACAAAGCTTAGCAAATGAGAAAAGAAAATGATCAAACCTTTAAGATTGCTACCATTATTCTACATATCATGTTTACTTGGACAGAGGAGGTTAAAGATTGAGCAACCTAATTCATGGTTTGTGAGGTTACTGTTTATAGTGGGGGGAGTGGTGACTTTTGCTCAGCAGTGTCACTCAGCACTTCCCTTCCCATTCCATGCAAGTCATATGGTCAGTTTTGAGTCGATTGTGTCAGGATGTAAAACCCTCTTACTTGGAGGACAGCAGGTAACTGGGAAGAGGAATGCAACTTGGCATACAAATAGTCTCAGGGTCAAAAGGAAGAACTGTTCAAGAAAAAGTTACTCCAAGTTTGCAAGAAGATAAAAATAATGCTTGATTTAAAAAAATAATCATACTAGATCATTTTCTAATAATCTTCTCAAACCTAACCTGATAATGTCTGTAGAATGGAAAAAAGTCAGGCTCGTTACGGCCTGTGTGTCTAAAGGTCAACCAGCAAAATGAGAAATTGCTGTGACTCTGTAGTTCAGTAGTGCACTTAGACACGTAAGACACTGAAATAGACCACTGAAACAGACACCAGATCATGTCCTGGAAGTTAGAGATAGGATGAAAACTGAAGATTTGTAAATGTTTCTTCCAGAGTTGTCATTTGGTGCTTCTACTAAAAGGCTCTGGAGGAAAAAGATGAGCAAGACAGCTTCCTACACACTGTGACAGAGTTTGCTCTATTTCTAACATCTGGTAGCATTTTCACAGAATAACCTTTAGAAAGTCATTCCAGAATATTCTGACAGAAATACAGATTTCTGTACCTCATTTTTAGTAGATGCTATTTGCCTACAGAGTGAATGACATTACATTTCAATAGAATTTATCATTCAACTTTAAAAAATGAAGAGCCTGCATTTGCATTAATTTCCATATCTCTGTTATAAAGACGATAATTTTAACTGGATGATTTTGTTTCAGATGAGTGCAGCCCCCTCCCGCTGCTACGTCTGAATGAGGACAGCATGTTTCAGAGTCCACACGACTGCCAAAGAGTGGAAGTTGGAGAGAGAGTAGAAGATTCCATATATTTTTACTTGTGATGCTCTAGAGATTAAAGCTAACCCCACCCTATCACTCCTCCTTCTAAATTCTGAGACTAATGGTGAGGCATCTTGGGAGTGGCTTAAAAATAACAATAACTAAATATTATTGAGTTATTGCTGTGTAATGGCACTGTGTGAAGAGTTTCATAGGCGTCACTCTTCACCACAACCAATTTTTTAACAGCTTTCTTGAGATATAATTCACATATCATAGAATTCACCTATTGAAACTGTGCAATCCAGTAGTTTTTAGCATGTTCACAGAGTTGTACAAACATTATCACTATCAGTTTGGGGATGTTTTCACCCCAAAAAGAAACTCCATAACCATTAGTAGTCATTCTCCATTTCTCTCCCCTCCACACCTATGTTTTCCCCCTCATTCCTCAGCCCCAGACAATTACTTATTTACTTTCTTCCTCTGTGTATTTGCCCATTCTGGGCATTTAAAAAAGATACTCATCTGATTCAATCATAATTATATATCCTTTGACCAACATCTCCCAACCCTCCTCTCCTAAACCACCCAGCCTCTGGTAACCACCATTATACTCTCCACTTCTATGAGATCAACTTTTTTAGCTTCAGACTATGAATGAGATGATGCAGTGTTTGTATTTCTGTGTGTGGCTTATTTCACTTGACATAATGTCCTCTAGGTCCATTCATGTTGCCACAAATGAGAGGATTTCATTTTTGTGTATGGCTAGACAGTATTTCATTTTTTATATATACCACATTGTCTTTATCCATTCATCCATTGATAGACATTTAAGTTGATTTCATATTTTGGCTATTGTGAATAATGCTGCAATAAACATGGGAGTGTGCAGATATCTCTTTGATATACTGATTTCATTTTCTTTGGATATGAGAGTAGTGAGATTGCTGGATCACATGGTAGTTCTATTTTTAATATTTTCAGGAACCTCCATACTGTTTTCCACAATGGCTATACTAATTTATAACTTAACCAATTTTAAAGACTCATTTTAAGGATGGAAACACCAATACTTCAGGAGGATCAGCCACTCATCTGTAGTGGCTCAGCCAGCCAAGTGTACAGCCAGGTCAGGATGTCTTATGTCCTCTACCTCACCTTAAGCTGTGCTCTTGTGCTGTCTTGCAGGGAAGGTGATTCCTGCCCCCTCATGTCCTTTTTTGTGTCAACCAGTTAAGTCCAATAGCAAAGGAGAGTGTTCACAATGGCCGTGTGCATTGGAGATGAAGAGGGTAGGGAAGGTTGGAGGGAGAAATTTCTCTCTCTCAACTTCTTTCTTTCTCTCTGTCCCTTCTTTTTCCACCAGCCACAATGGCACACAGAACATAGCAGGAAGAAAATAATTTATATCTATTCCTCAGAACATAAACTTCTGTTACCAGTTTAAATTTCCACAAAAACATATTATGAGAGCTAAATTACCATCACCTTGACCTAAGACTTAAATTGGCAATCCTTAAGGGTGAGATTTATAGGAGAAATATATATGTGCTATTCAGGCATAGCTCTTGGTACAAATGCAATAGCCAGTTGCTATTATTTAAAGATTTTTCTGTCCCTAAATATTGCCTGCCTAAGTCTGATTATGCCTGGAATTACAAGTTTGATCATATGCCCTGAATTAAAGATTGAGAATTGTTCTTGCCAGGATAAAAACAAGTTTGAGGACTTTCCCTTTAGCTAGGAGCAAGAACCTAAGTAACTGAGTGTGTTATAATCTGCAGTGGGAACATTCCAACAGCCAGAAGTAGAGGGCAGATCAAAAATGACTTCTCCTGACCAAGACAAGTCAAAGACAGCCAGGCCTATGGCCACCACTAATCACTTGTAAATGAATAACGCAGATGTGTTTTAAATGCTCTGCCCGACCTGCTACTGAAATGTTAATTATATGCCTAATATTCTCCTGTAGCTAACGACAGCAGAGTTGCTACAATCGTAGCAGGAAACATACTCAAAGCCTTCAAGGAGAGTTGAAGGGTAAACGGAGCTGGGAGGGAATGGTGTCTGTCAGGGGGGGCCTGACTTACTGAAAGCGATAGCTCTACCCTAGAAGCGATGCCTACCCAGAGTGGCCAGATCTTCTCATTTTTTTAAATACAAAATTAGAAATTTGATTTTTATGAGAAATCTGAATTTTAAATCTTGGCAAAATTGTTCTGGCAAAATAAAATAAACCTGAAGACCAGAGGTGCTCTAAGGTAGCCATTCATAGAACCAGGACAAGTGTATAGATTGAATGTGACAGGTTTTGATAAAAACAGGGAATATTGTGCTTTGTAAATGTCTTAATGGTTTCTAAATGTCCTTTCTCTTGAAGTCTATAATGTGACCTCGGATCCCAGTGTTTTTTGGCATGTATCGGATGCCTTAGTCCATTTGTGTTGCTGTACAGGAATAACTGATGCTGGGAAATTTATGAAGAAAAGAGGTTTATTGGGCTCATGGTTCTGCAGGCTGCACAAGAAACATGGTGCTGGCATCCGTGTGGCTTTTGGGGAGGTCCTCAGGCTGCTTCCATTCCTGGTGGAAGGAGAAGGGAAACCAGTGTGCACAGAGATCACATGGCGAGAGAGGAATGAAGGGAGACAGGGGAGGTACCAGGCTCTTTTGAACCACCACCTCTCCTAGGAACTAATAGAGCAAGAACTCACTCACCTGCCCCCAGGGAGGGCATTAATCTATTCATGAGGGAACAGCCCCCAGGACCCAAACACTTCCCACTGGGCCCCACCTCCAACATTGGGGATCAAATTTCAACATGACGTTTAGGCAACAAACATCCAAACTATAACACTGGATCTCTAATAGGCCACAGTAATATGTTAAAAATAAATTGTAAATGATCATATGTAAAGATGCATAGCATTTTGGAAACTTTGAAAGATAATGAAAATGTTTATCTGGATTAATGAAAATGTTTATCTGGATTTTAACTCAATTCATTCCATATTCATCACAAAAATTTATGTTTTTAAAAGGTAATAAAATCTTTGACACATTTATATGTTAGATTATCAATTTACATCTTCAATAGCTAAGAAAATGTTAAGCTTCCCTTTTTAATTAAAAAAATTAATGTATGACAACTGTCAAAAGACAAAATTATAACACATTTAGTTATAGATGTAATTGGCTTTTATTTGTGATTCATGAATCAGGGTAGCCTCCATTCTATGAAATAGAATGAGAGATCCCATTGGGCAATGGAAGGACAATAGGTTTTGTAAGGTGTGAACGAGGAAAGAGAACAGTAGACAAAAAGCTGATTGGTTAACACCAGGATAATTCAGGCTACTTTTTTGTAAGGATTGATGAAGAAGGTACTTCCTTATTGTGCTCATGGGGGTAGACTAGATTCTCCTGTTTTCAGGAAATACTGGTCAGTTTCAGGATGTATTTTTCCTTAAAGTCTGTTGGATTATGTGGCATTTAGCACAAGTGACTCCATTTTGGTTTAATCTGGTCTGTGGGTACCTAGGGCACGAGCTCAGTCTAAACAGTGGCCTCCCACAATTTTTGTTTAAATTGACACATGAATGAAAATGCTATTATCTTTAAAGACTTATAATAAATGCTTATAATTGTGCTCAAAGTCATATTTCAAATATCATGACCAAATATTGTAGCATATGTGTCACTTATGTCAAAAATTGTTGCTGATATAGAAATAAAAACCTGTCTCACAAATCACAATTTTGTTAATTTTTAAATTCAAATTTTACTTGCTTCACTGAATCTAGCAAAAGTATACATCTCAAAAAAAAAAAAACAAAACAAAACAAAAAGAGAGGTTGTCAAAGTTGCTAAGAAAATATTTGCTTAATAAAAAACTGGATGTTTATTATCTTACCAATGTCATTTTTATGTATTTACATTAACATTTATTTTTATTAGCTATCAAGTTAATCATGTTAAAAAATGTAGTACCATAATAAATTCTGTTTAATGTTGAAATTAATATTATCTTAAATATTTAAAAATTATCAGAGTGTATTCTGTGTTATCTTACACATACCTGCTATGTCTTAAAGATTTTTGCCTACAAACTAGTTTAAAAAGACATCAGTTTCATAGGGCTTATATTAATAAAAGTATAATAAAAGCAGCATTGCATTGATATTTAACTCCAGACCATGATGGAAACTGCTTCAGAAGACATCACAATGAACTGCAGAGTAATGTCATGTTTACTATAAAATTAACATTCTCAGTTGTTGGTCAGAGAGTTTGGAAGTTACTAAAATGACAAGGCACTGTGTTTGCTTTGTGTCATTTTCAAAAGTGCATTGATAAGAATCTGTTACCTTATTAGCATGTCGTAAGTAGTCAGTAGAGTATTTCTTAGCAATTGAAAATTATTATTGATTTTTCTGTGCACTTTTAACTTTCAGCAATGTACAAAGTGATAGTAATGAAAATAGCCATTAGAACATTTGATTTTCTTTATATTTAGCTTCCGAAGACTTTTTCTTTTTTTTCTATCCAGGTCATACTCATATTGCTTTGTGCCTTTGGTCATAGATTAATACACAGAGAAAGCACTGCAGTGACATCTTTAAATTTTTCTACAAAACATCAGCTTTAAAACTAGAACTAAGAAAACCAAAACCCACCTCAGTCTGGGCACTGAGAACCAAAACCACACCTTACTATTGACTTTGACATGATTTTTCTATTCTATGTTCCATTAGCATTACTTTAGTTTTCCATGACTTCTCTACCCCCAAAATGGTTTGCTTGTTCATTATGGAAACTTCCCAAACATTTCATTAATTCTTCAGTGGAAGTGTCAACAGAGTTTGCAAGTTCATAGTCTTTGAATTCCTTCCCGTAAATCCTCACCTCACTATTTTCACCAATCCTAGACTCATAATTCTTACACAATCCTAATTAAGTACTTTCCTTCAGAGCCCCACCTTAAACCAAACTTCCAATTCTCAATAAATTCTGACCTTTCCTTCTCTCTTCTGAAACGCTATTGAAGATTTGCAAAGGCCCTACTTTCCGTTATCCCGGTGTATTAGTTTCCTCTTGCTGCTATAACAAATTATCACTAACTTAGTGGTTTAAACAATTAAGATTTGTTATCTTACAGTTCTGTTGATCAGAAGTTCAACATAGGTTTCATTGGCCTAAAATCCAAATATCAGCAGGGTTGAGTTTCTTCCTGCAGGCTCTGGGCTCCTGTTGGCTAGCCTTTTCTGGCACATAGAGGCTGCCTGCATTCCTCAGCTCCTGGCCCCTTCTTCCACCTTCAAAGTCAGCAGTGATAGGCTGAGACCTTTTCATGCTGCCATCTCTTTGGTTCTTTCTCTTCTATCCTCTTCTTCCACTTTTAAGGATTTATGATTAGGCCCACTTGGATAATCCAGGATAATCTCCCTATTTCAAAGTGAGTTATTATAATTAACAAACTTAAATCCATCTGCAACCTTAATTTCCCTTTTTCATGTAAGGTAACATATTCACAGATTCCAGGGATGAGTATGTGGACATCTTTGGGAGGTCATTATTTGCCCACCACATAAGTAAGCAATACACTCAGCTTTGTCTTACCAACAAGTTATGTAGGTGATATTTAGGGAGCCAGCTTTGACTAGTAATTAGCACCAATATGTCCTACCTGTAGAAGCTTGTCATAGACGTGATTCTAAATATGGTAACAGAGGCACATCATAGCCCTAACCAAAAATTATGACATTTTAAATGAAGAGGGACTTATACTCCTAAAATGTCCTCAAGTGGACATTAACACAGAGACTTAATTAAATTCTTTTTAATCCTTAAAATTATACTGTGCAACTCAGAAGTGAAGCTGAAATTTCAGGGACAATGGAGCCCAAATGGAATTCCTACTCAGCCCATCCAGGCCCTCAAGAAAAAAATGTGTACATTTCATATGCATAAATGAATTAGAAAATAAATTCACTTCTCATAAATAGTTGTGAGGAGATAGAAAATGGGTTTTATATTTCACATCCCCCCAAAACCCCACTGAATGTCAATCCTCATTATTTGTGAATTCCATGTTTGCAAATGCATATACTTGCTACGATTTATTTGTATTTGCAAATTCACCTACTAGATAAAATGTATTTGTGACCCCAAAATCAGTACTCACCGCACCTTCACTGTCATATACAGATTGATAAAAATTTGATTCTCCTAACCAAGCACATTCCAAGCTGAGGTTGAGCAAAGCCGTGCTCTGCCTTCTTGTTTCAGCTCTCGTGTTGAAATAAGTGCCCTTTTCACTATCTATTTAGTGCCATGCTTTTCAGATTTCTCTGCTTTTTGTTGGTGATTTTGATGTTTGAAATGCCCCCAAGCATAGTGCTGAATTGCTGTGTAGTATTCCTAAGTGCAAGAAGGCTGTGACAAGCATTACTGAGAAAATACATGTGTGAGATAAACTTCAGGCATGC
This sequence comes from Lepilemur ruficaudatus, assembly GCA_963574885.1. Classification (NCBI taxonomy): domain Eukaryota; kingdom Metazoa; phylum Chordata; class Mammalia; order Primates; family Lepilemuridae; genus Lepilemur; species Lepilemur ruficaudatus. The sequence continues at coordinate 46,287 of CAUYRT010051437.1, forward strand.
CTTACAGTGCCATTGGTTAAAGTTCAGTGTTAATAAATCAATATTATAAATATTATATATAATCAGTATATTAAATATGATATCTTTAACAGAAACACAAATAAAACAAGGTTATGTATTGATTATTTGTTAAAAATGTTTTAGCCAGGAACTTACAGGAATCTTCCCTTATATTTTCTGTAGGAGCAACAGTTCAGTGATTGTTAATGTTGGGGCTCTGAAAATGATACCCCCACATATGGTGCGTTGGCTGACTGAGTGCTTTGAATTAAAGGAAATTGAAAAGCCTCAGAATCAAGATCTCTCTCTGGCCTTTCCCTATTCCCCACTCACCTCCTTCTCTGATCCTCTTCCTTTCTCAAAGCACCAGGAGGGACTTTCTCCAAAGTTTTCTTATCTGACTAAGCAAAGTTCCTCCAGAAGAAATGCAATTGCCTTAAATCTCCCTCCCAAGGAGCCTTATCAAATAATCAGGAAAGATTAACCATCAGAGAGGAGAAAATACTAACAGCTCCAGACAGATTCTTCTGCTATCCTTCTGAAGGTAGCTCTGAGACTTTATCTGCATAATGACAACCTTTGTTCACAGTGAAGCTCCACTCTTCACCTTCTACAGTTTGCCTTCACCTATGCCAGAGCTCAGAGGAATTTTGTCCCAGGCCAATTTTCTGTTCTTTGGATTTATTCATTTCCCCCAAACCATTTACTATCCCTCTAGAATTTCCTACAGCCCCTACTTCCCTCTTTCCTGTGAAGAGGGTATTTAAGCCTCAACCATCTGGCTGTTCTTTGAGTCTCTCATTTGTGGGATTCCAATGTCCGCATGCACATTAATACATTTGCGTGCATTTTTTTTCCTGTTAATCTGTCTATTGTCAGGTTATTTCAGCAGCGACCCTTCAGAGGATGGAGGGGAAATTTTCCCTCTGGTCTTACACTAAATTGGTATTTATAGCAACTTTATATAAATGCAAATATCACAATTATTGTGAATAATTGCACAGTAGCACAATTATTGTGAATAATGAGAATCAACTGCATGTGTCACCTTTGAATACCTCTCTTCTCTCTTCACTGCTGTCCTCTGGCACAGAGGTAGAGCCCAATTCTAGCGTCTGAGGATGTGAACAAAAGACTAAGTCTGTGCCATTTGTTGCCAGGAAAGATGGCATCACCCTCTGAAGATGACCTTCACAGGTCTTGGGTGGGGTTTTACAACCTCTCCAACCCTTTAGAGTTGGCAAATTATGGGCCCAAGGGCCAAATCCAGTGCTCATTTTGAGGCAGCAAATTAAGAATAAAGAGCTACAAAAAACAAAGAAAAATGTACCACTAAACTCTATGTGATGTGCAAATCCTGAAATATATACTATCTGGGCCTATACAGAAAAACTTTGCTGACTTCTGCTTCACCGGCCCAAGTTTAGCAATTGTCTAGTGTTGTGGAAATAAATTAAAACAAAGCATCTTGTCAACCTACGAAATCTCTCCACAAAAGTAGAAGAGATATTGTTGAATAAGCATTAAACCAGACTGCAATGTGCAACTCAAGAAATCTGCTAAAGAGATTGGAAAAAAGAGAGAAATCTCATCCTTTTATTTGGCCAAGCAGATACAGCCGTTACATACATGTTGTCAAGGTCAATGATAAGTAGTTTTCAAGTAAGAGACCTTGACAGCACCAGTAGTCACATATAATTAATCCTAAATTCACTGGGTAATTGGGATGGCTGTTTGTGTTTGCTGTCATGTCTTTACCACAGGAGGCAGTTTTGCAACTTGGAGCCAGGCACCCAGGAGAAATTAGGTCCCTAGCCTCCCATGAAAATGAGGAGATAGAGGCATAATCCTCCTTGACATTACATTTCAGAGGTGGTTCTGAGACCCTGGAGGAAAGCATTTCCAGGTCCTAAAACTGGCAAGAGACATTTATCTTTTTAGAAAAGATTTTTAGAAGCAGGGAAAAAATTTACAAGTTTTCTAAAGGAAATGCCCTGAGAAAATGGAGTAGCGGTGTTCTTTGCCTATTTCCATCAGGGAGAATAACTTTTTTTTCTTATATTTGATTTGTATTTTAGCCAAAAAAAATCTATAATTTGACTCATGAACTCTCTTCTTTTTTTTTTTTTTACACCTCCACTGTCTCAAACATGGTCCCGTTTCATCCCAAGGCACTCGGATCTGGCTCTAACCTGCATCATCTAGAGTAGAACACTCACTTCTGTTGTTGATCAAAACTATCACCTGGGATTTCAGCTCCTATTCCAACCAGTCAATGGAAGCACTTCCTCGCAGAAACAATGCGTGTGTGTGTGTGTGTGTGTGTGTGTGTGTGTGTGTGTGTGTGTTGGGAGTGTGGCAGATATTTCTACTAAGAAAATGTATTTTCCTACACAGAGTTATCATTAGAAGTGTAACATTTATTTCACAAATTAAATACCTGAGGCTTAGGGAGGTTAAGTACCTTCCTTAAACCTGACAAGTGGCAAATGTGGAGATTCATGTCTGCAGCTCACAGACCCAAAGAACCCTCTTTCCAGACTACCAGACTACCCTGGGACCCCAATTAGCTGCCATCAAAAGAACAAGATTCTTTTCACTTGCCTATCATCTTGACATCATAATGTCAATCAATTGCTTATTGAGTGCAGTCCTTAAAAAGTGCCAAATAACAAAGAGTTTCCAGGCTAGTTTCCTCTATGCTCTGGCTGTGACTCCAGTAGAGTCTGGTGAATGCCAAAGACAAAATGCACCAGACAATAGGGGAGTCAATTTCACTAGAGCTAGTGCAATAGGTAGAACACCCCACATCTCAGCAGCTGCTAGCAGTGGAGCTGGTGGTGTGATTTACAGTTGAGATTGTTTTGCAATCAAGGGGAATCTTAGTTCAACAGGAAATGTTTATCCCTAGATCTTGATAGTTTGAAAGTGACGGTTTTAATTTCAGTTAATTAATGATGAAAAGGAGAATGGGTAGTTGGAGGGTCTATATCTGGCCTTGTCAGCAAGTTTAGGCAAAAGGGGAAAGGTTTGTGCTTGACCTTGTCATTAGCAATGTGCTAATTGTGCCTCCTGATGGGGATGGATCTGGGTATGTGCCTGGAAATGGAACTGGGGGCTTTGTCAGACATTCCATAGGTGCCCAGGACACGTGGTTCCACTGTTTCTCCTTAAAGGAAGATAGAAATTCAATTTCTCTAAGTAGGGATTCTGAGTATCTCATTACTTGAAGCGTTCATATATTACCAAGTAATTAACTCTGTTTGTATGTAAGGTTTGTGGGAGACCATAGAGAAGTCTTAATGGGTTCAAACATCTATGCACTTCCTTACAGAACATGCATTCGTTACATCCCTTGCTGAATGTCCTGGCCAGGAGAGATTCAGCTTGAATTTTTCATCAATAACAACAAGGATGAGATTCACTGAAACATGTTGAAGTTCACCAGACAGCAAACACCCTGCCCTGTTCCATGATCAAGGCTGAAAAGTGACAGAAACCTCATCCTCACACAGGGCCAGGTAACAGTTGGGGTTCAGAAAAGTCACAGGGCCCTTGACTTTGAAGTGTGGATCAAGAGAACAACTTATTTTCTAGCAAATAAGGTAAATGAGGACATAAAGAAGACCTCACAGTGACACTTTCATCTTACTAAGAGATCTCAAAGACTTTACAAAAGCTTCTTACAGACCTATAAACATAGAATTAAAAAGGAATGCCCACCTAGTCAAATTCCATGACATTTATCTTAACAGCTTTCAAACCTAAGTGGGTTTCAATAAGGCAAACCTTTCTCTGTGTCTTATTTTATTTCCCTGTGCATAAAATTCTATCTTCTCTGCCTTCTCTACTTCTCAGCGTTAACAAAGGAATCTCAAGACAACTGAGTTCACCAATTCTGTGTCTGATGCCAACTATTTTCCAGGCTCTGTGCTGGGCCTTGAGGACACAGCAATAAAGGCAGTGCCTCCTCTCCAGCTACCGAGTCTGCCTTCTCCTCTGAGTTGAACATTTCTCCTGCGGTTCACCAACAACGCGAACTTTACTTACCTGGAACGTATAAACACAACTGCGGTCCTGTTCTTTCAATTGGAGGGCAAATAACACTTACTCTACGGCTTGATGGGAAGGCTGGTGGCAAGGTTGGCTGCAGCCCAGGCAGCAGGCTGGCTGGGCTTCCCAGGAGAACTTGCCAGGTTGCAGTGCCCCAGAGCAATTTAGGACATAAAATCTGTAATATTTGAGAGGTGATTTTCACATTATAATCAAGATCCAGATAACCGGATTCTCCCTTTGCATAGAAATGATGAGTGTGTTTGTCCATGGTGAAGTTGACTTGCGTGTTGACTAGCAATGAGGACAGAGTGCCAGTGCTGGCCGTGCAGCTGTCCGGGGTGAGGGACACGTGCGCATCAGGGAAGGGAGATGGAACATTGCCAAAAAGGGAGACAAAATAAACTCTCAATTATTTCAAGTGCAAAATGATGGTTTTATTTTCAAGTTTTGCATTTCTCACAGTAATTACAGTTACGTACTTACTGCGTACCTCCATCTCAAACAGTAGGCAGTTGGCTTCATCTAGGGCTTACACACAATACCCTTTCAACCTTGTGTAATTCTTCCCGTATCATTTACATTGTCATTACTCATTTCGCTCAGTTTTCATTGAAATGTTACCTTTGCTCATTATCACCACCTCTAAGCGGTACAGGGACCTTTCCTTGTCTTTGTGAGAACAGCATGTAACTACTATGTAGTTATATCGGTACTATATAGAGAACATCAAAAGATGTGCTTACTGTATAAATTGTCAAAATATAAAACATGCTTCCCTGTAAGCACAATAGAGATTATATAGCCATGAAGAGCAGTAAGTATGCTCTTAAAGTGTTAAAAGACAATGCATCGAAAATATTTCCAAGCACCCTGCCTGACAGCTTTATCTGAGCAAAAAAAAATCTTCCTTTGATTAATCCCAGGGTAATGTGATTTCCACTTTGTTCTTCTCTGAGGAATGAAATCCTATCTATATGAGGTTTTTGCTTTGTTTTTACCAATTTCCACTACTGTTTGTTATACATATAAAAATGAAATCATTTAGGAAGATTCATAATGACAAGCTATCTATAGAGTAAAAACAGAAAGGGTTCAAGCTTTATGAACACAAAAGAAACAATCCACAGAATGAAAATGCCACCCATGGAATAAAAGAAAATATTTTTAAACCATACATCTGATAAGGGAGTAATATCCAAAACATATTAGGAGCTCCTATAACCCAATAGCAAAAAACTAAGTAACCTGATTTAAAAACGGTAAAGGACTTGAATTGATATTGCTTCAAAGAAATGTCCAAATAGCCAACAGATATATGAAAAGATGCTTTAATATCACTAATCATCAGAGAAATACAAATCAAAACCACAATGAGCTATTGCCTCCCACCTGCTAGAATGGCTGTTCTCAGAACAACAACAATGCCACCACCAATAAAAAGGTAGCAAGTGCTGGAGAGTATGTGGAGAAATTGGAACCCTTTTACATGTTGGTAAGAATGTAAAATGTTGCAGTTGCTATGGAAAACAGTATGGAGCCTCCTCAAAAGAATTTAAAATAGAACTACCATATGGTCCAGCAATCCCACTTCTGGGTATTTATTAAAATCTGGATCTCAAAGACATATTTGCACTCCCATGTTCATTGCATTATTTACAATAGTCAAGATGTAGAAACAGCCTAAATGCCTGTTGACATATTGATGGATAAGGAAAATGTGGTGTATACCTACAATGAAGCATTATCTCATGGAAGGAAAACCTGCCGTGTGTGACAACGTGGATGAACTTTGATGACATTAGCTTAAGTGAAATAATCGAGATACAGAAGGAAAAGGAAAAATACAGTGCGATTCCACTTACATGTGTAATCTAAAATAATCAAACTCATACAAGCACAGGGTAGAATGGTGGTTGCCAGAGGCTGGAGGAAGTGGAAAATGGGGAGCTGCTATTCAATAGGTCTAAAGTTTCAGTTATGCAAGATAAGTGCTAGAGATCTGTTATGTATGACATCGTGCCCATAGTTAAGAATACTGTAATTATACTCTTAAAAATTTGTTAAGAGGGTAGATCTCATGTTAACTGTTTTTATCACAATTTTTAAAAATTATATCAAATGGAAAAGAAAAAGATCATTACACATGGTCTCTTCCTCTGACTATAATGTCAACTTGCAACCACATTGTTCTGAGATGATGATTAATATCTCTCCTCAACTACAGTCTCACTTCTCTCTTAGGAGAATCCTCTATGATCTGTTATAATCTACTTTTCCTATGTTTCTCCACTCATAGCTTGCACCAAAACATCAGTTTATTTATATCTGTTTGAAATTCTCTGCATGGATTTTAAGTTTAAAAGAAATAACTCCTTTGATTGGACTCATTGAATTTTTTTTTTTTATCTTCCAATGAAATTTTATTTGTAAAAGCAAATGGAGGGCCAGATTTGGCCTATGGGCCATAACTTATCAACCCCTATTCTAGAACCTACAAAAGATGAAAAAAATGATATTTTTTGTGAAGCTATCACAGTGCTAATAACAAAACTTGTCAAAGATAATCTACAAGTAAAAGATCATTACACACTGACCAAGTAGATTTTATTGCAGTAACATGGAGGTCCAACTATTTTTTTTATTTCAGGATATTACAGAGGTACAAACATATTAGTTACATGATATGACTTTGCCACATCAACTCCAAACCTAGCAGAAGAAAAGAAATAGCTAAGATCAAAGCAGAACTAAATGAAATTGAGAACAAAAGAACTATAGAGAAGATCAACAAAACCAAAAGCCATTTTTTTTTTGAAAAGATAAACAAAATTGACAGCCCTCTTGCCAGATTGACAAGAATTTGAAGGGAAAGGACTCTAATGGACTTTTGATCAAATTTACAGAACTTCTTCCATCAAAACAAAGTACTTTCAGCCAGATCCTACAAAGACAGTAAAAACGGTCTCCAAATATAAATATGATGCTTATTCATGTGTTTAAAAATATATGGAGCTTTACTTATCTTAATACACACATGTACATTTTAAGTATGAGGATATCTCTGGCCTATTCACCTATGGAAAAACACACCAGCAATGATGGAATTTCCTTTTGGTACCAGAGATTAATAAGTCAGAGCCAGGTGTGTTGGCTCATGCCTGTAATCCTAGTACTTTGGGAGGCCGAGGTGGGAGGATCGCTCAAGGTCAGGAGTTCAAGACCAGCCTGAGCAAGAGCAAGACCCTGTCTCTACTAAAAATAGAAAGAAATTAATTGGCCAACTAAAAATATATAGAAAAAAATTAGCCGGGCATGGTGGCGCATGCCTGTAGTCCCAGCTACTCAGGAGGCTGAGGCGGAAGGATCACTTGAGCCCAGGAGTTTGAGGTTGCTGTGAGCCAGGCTGACGCCATGGCACTCTAGCCCAGGCAACAGAGTGAGACTCTGCCTCAAAAAAAAAAAAAAAAGTCAAAATCTATCGTTAGC